>JAURVB010013410.1:0-56938 GCA_033002965.1 Piper betle | reverse complement strand
CAGTGGGAGAATGCAGTGGCGGATCAGCCCAGCGAGTCGAGCTCTTAACAATTCTTAATGCTCTCAACGACCCGACAACTTTTGGCGCCTATTCTAAGCTCATTCTCATTGACTGCTTCCCTCTCGTGGCGGGACACGACTTGGCTCTGTATTTTGAACTTCTAAAACTTGTGCAACTCTAGCTCTGTAACGTTAAGTTGTGGTTGGACGCACCTCCGTTGCTTCGGCCCACAAACAATCCCACCCCCTCCACCCACTCCCTTCATCTCTCAAACAATCAAAGTCCCAAACCCGCCCTTTGCTTCAAATTCCATCATGACGTCCTCATCATTACCGATGGAGACACAGTGTCGTGGGCTTACCCGATCTGCGATAAAAATGGCATTTTCCTTGCTTCTTCTACGGGTGAATGCAATGGCGGATCAGCCCAGCGAGTTGAGCTCTTAACAATTCTTCATGCTCTCAAGGACCCGACAATTCTTGGCTTCTATTCTAAGCTCATCTTCATTGACTGCTCCAAACTCATATTAGAATTTGCTTGATACACGTTACGAGGCATTAAAAGAAAAGGCAACTATGTGCATTGATGTCTACGCACAAAAATATAACATACTTATCACAAAGACCCTGGTCTTCCTTGCAAGATTAAGCAAAGCAGCCTCAAACAAAGCTCAATTCGATGTCACATGTGATATCGTAGGAACCTTCCTAGTTATTTTGTTCCACTCTTGTTTGGAAGAGGTAGTTTCCTGCATCAGCAAAGCCGTGATATCCCTCAATTTAGTCCCATATCTAATACTTATTGAACTAAGATCTTGTTTATAACTAGGAATAGATTATAGATCTTTAACTTAGTTAACCACTTTTAAAAGAATGACTTAACTCGTTATGTTGTACATTGGGTCGGGTTATTACAAATGATATCATAGTAACCTTGTTCTAAGTTATGTGTTAGATGGTGGGCTAGACTTTTGGACGTTGGCTAAGGCTACTGGTCAGTAGCCAACTGGTCACTGAGGCTAGCAACGGGCCAAGTGTTAGAATTTTGGAGACGCAAGACTTAATTTTTAGTATAAGTGGATTGTGATATTCCTCAATTTAGTCTCACATCTAATTCTTACTGGGCTAAAATCTTATTTATAAGTGAGAATGGATTATAAATCTTTAATTTAGTTAATTACTTTTAAAAAAATAATTTAACTCGCTAATGGTGAGACCCAGCTCATCAATCAACCTAATGGACAACGTTCTAGAAAAGAAAGAACAAGTAGCCAATTGCATCCATGCTAATAGCAGCAGACGCGTTGTATTATGTGAGCATTACTTTTTTGTATTTGGGGGATAACTAGACTTTCACTTTGGTAATGTTTGCCCACAAACATTTGACCTGGCCAGATCCCAAAAGAAAGAAGCAACTTCTCCACAATTATTGACATGTACAGATTGAGACGTGGGAGAGACCAGCCAGCCATGAAGATGCTAAACATTATTCTACCACCATTTTTTATTCCCAAAAACATTATAATCACCGTTTTTCCACGTTTACTTTGGCCCCCCATGTGTGTGGGTTTAGCCATCACTAACAGGCAATGTGTGCTAACCATTAGCCACTTGCCACCAAGCATTAAACACGGAGATAAATAAAATGTATGCGTTTCCATAAGCTCCAAACTTCACACCAATAGTCAAGAAAATTAAATTATACATCTCCGTGTTATTTTGAGGAGTTAATAGTTAGCACACTTAGAGATGGATTTGGGGGGATATGAATCGAATATTGTCGTGTCTTTAAAACTTTAATCCGAAAATCTAAACCCGAATCTAAAATTATATCTATTTTATTTATTATATCGGCATCAAGCCCGAATCCGCATAACGAGAATCTGATTTAATTAACTAAAATAATATAAATTATACAAATTTTAATATAAAAATAAGTTAAAAATAAAAAATATAATTTTTAAATATTTGTAAATATAAATTTATAAAATGTCACCCATTCGGTTTGAATTTGGGTCGGATTACCCCAAATCTATATTCGATTCGAATATTTTCGCATATATTATAAATCCGAAAAGTTTGAACCCAAATCTGATCTAAAAATGTTTTGAATCGGATATAAACAGGTTGGATTAGGATCGGACTCGCAAATAACGGATATCTGAACTCATCCCTAAACTCACCCATATTATTTACAATTAATATCAAATTTCACAAGCCACAAAAATCTATTATCATCATCAAATCCTATTCTATTATTTTATTAAATTTGGATATCATTCATATTTAACTTTCTATATTAAAATTTAATTGATTTTTTATTCATAAATGTGCGCTAGAAAAGCTTCAATTTCACTTGCAAAATACAGACATCTCATCATTATATCATGACCATAATCAAATACTTAGACCTATTCAACTACCCCACACGATTAATCATTCAATAAAACATTCAATGGGTAATAAGTTTACTCATAATAATACTATACTAATAACCATATATTACAATCATAATAACTACTAAGACCAAGGAGGAAAAATTATAAACTCACACACCACAAAAAAAAAAATAGTGAAGCTCTCTCTGTATGTTTATAAATATTTACACAAAGTGTTAAGATTGCTCGTTACCAGACTTGATTAAGCTTCGTGTTTGGGGTAGGGGGAGGAGGAGGGTCCGGGAAAGAGCATGGTTAAGGTTGTTACGAGCCATCATAACATAGGGAAAGATATTAGCTCACCACATAATCTTAAAAATTGTTATAAAGAAGTCATCTAAAAAATAAATACAAGCACCAAGGTAATATTAATACAGTCCCGAGCCAAAATTCAAGTACCCAACTTGATTTCTTGTGCACGACAGTTATTAGAAATGTACTTAGTATTTTTTTCAATTCTCTTACCTTTAAAATGGAAAGATGGCCTTAAAGGGTTCAAATCGGGCTCATTATAATGGACCAGCATATAAAAAATGTTTTAAAAAAAGACACAGAAATAATTTTTATTTATAAAATTATGAATATTATAGTGGTTTTTAATGAAATTAAGTCAATATTTATTATCTTTATGTTTTGGTTTACAGGCGGCCCGCACAGAGTATGCTCAGACATTGCTCGTAAACATTATTAAAAATAAAATATTCACATAGGAGATCATAAAAAAATAAGCTAGGTAGGGTAACAGGCCTACAAAATAAAACGAAAATATATAGAACGAAAATAAATAGCCTGGGGCAAACAAAAGATAGACACGATGATGATAAGATAAAAGTAGGGTAGCCAAGAAAAGAAAAGATGAAAAAAAATTCTCCTACTTTTCAGAAAGTTTCAAAGAAGCACGTGCCATCGTTTCATTGTCAAGGACTTGTCATCATTACATTCTTGTCGGAAAGTAGGCCTCTGGTGGAATCAACCTAAACAACATATTTCCCGTCTTCTAAGCATTATTGTATCAGCCATCACCTCTTCTTTCAACACCTCCACCACCACCGGTGGAATTAGCTCCCAAATCATGGCGGAGGGAATCATTGCCTTGGTAGTAGACAACCTCGTCAAGGTGGCAGCAACTGAAATTGCGTCGCTGTTGGGTCTCACGAAAAAGCTGGAAAATCTTTCCAGCGAATTCGACGCTATCAAGAAAGTGCTTCAAGACGCTGAGACGAGGCAGATCGGTGACGAATCCGTGAGGGGCTGGCTGCAAAAGCTCAAGCACGTAGCATACGACCTCGATGACCTGCTAGAGGAGTGGATAATATGCTTTGGAGATCATCAAGTAAGAAATTCCTCGTGTTCTAATTTGACCTCTCTTATAAAGCATCCATTCCAGCACCGTAAATACCGTAAAAGAGTTGATGAAATTAAAAGTAGGTTGGAACAAATAGCAAGAGAAAAGGAAAGGTATCGGTTTAGTGATGATACCCGTGTAAGAAGAATGAGGGAGGAGAGAAGAACCGATTCTTGGGTAGATCAAACTATTGTGATTGGTCGAGATGAAGATAAGGAAACCTTGGTTACTAAACTTATAAGCGAAGAAGGCTTCATGACTTGTGGAAGCAGATCAGATAAGGTCCCTATCATATTCATATTGGGTATGGGTGGCTTGGGGAAAACAACTCTAGCTAAATCTATATACAATGATGAAAGAGTCAAAGATAAATTTGGTGATAAGCGAATGTGGGTGTGTGTTGGTGAGGGCTTCGATAGGGAAGTCATTATGAAAAGAATGATTGGGAGTTTGGGTGTAAATAAGGAGTCTTTAGGGCTGGAAACATTCGGAGAAATGCTTAAAGATAGAAAATACCTTTTGATTATGGATGATGTTTGGAATGAAGACAATCTCGAATGGAAGTCATTGCAGAAGATCCTAAACCAAGGGGCAAAGGGTAGTAGAATAGTTATCACCACCCGAAATAGAGAAGTAACTAGGATTGGAAGTGCTTACACACATGAATTGAATGTCTTAGGGGATGATGAATGCTTGTCAATTTTCAAGAAGATAGTTGTTGAGCAGGGGAAGGAGGAAGAGTATGAACCTTTAATGGATATTGGCAGAGAAATTGTGCGAAAATGTTGGGGTTTGCCTTTGGTGGTGAAAACCATAGCGAGTGCCTTTAGAGGCAGAAGTCCGACAAGAGAACAATGGGAAATGGTCCGAAACAGTAAAATATGGGACTTGAAAGAATATCGTAAAGACATTATGCCTTTCTTGATGTTGAGCTACACAGAGTTACCCCCGCAACTAAAGAATTGCTTTGGCTATTGCTCTATTTTCGAGAAAGATATGATGTTGATAAAAGATGAGTTGATAAGGTTGTGGGTGTCTCAAGGCTATATTATCTTAAATGATGGGCGAACAGAGGAAGAAGTTGGAGAAGAATGTTTCGAGGAGCTATTGGCTCGTTCTATGTTTCAGGAGCCGGAAAGAGATGACGATGGCATCATAACGAAATGCAAGATGCACAATATTGTACACAACCTTGCTCAATCGGTGACCAAACAAGAGTGTCGCATCATAGGAAATGACTATGCATACAATAATTATAATGCCTTGAGCCAGCTTGCTGGTGCTCGCCACTGTGTAGTAAAACATAAACTGTCAATAGGGGACATCAATTTAGCTGGACTTGAAAATTTGCGGACTCTCATTTATTCTCCCTATGGATTAACTCCCGAGCCAATTGATCTAGTACTCAAGTTGTTGAAGAACGTTAGGGTCCTAAACTTAAAAAATTGTAGTGTCAGTCGTCATTCATTGAAGCACCTTGGGAAGCTAGTACACTTGAGGCATCTGGATTTGAGTGACACTAAATTGACGCAACTACCTGCTGCGTCAATAGAGAAATTGAAGGAACTCATATACTTGGACTTGTCCGGCACAAATATAGAGACTTTGCCGAAAAACATTGGTACCCTTTCGAGGTTAAGACAATTGAATGTTAGCTGGTGTATTTCGTTAGTGAACTTGCCCAAAACAATTATTTCCCTTCCACATCTGCAGGTAATCAACGTGAGTGGTTGCTTTAATTTAGAGGAATTACCAGAAGGAATCTTTGAAATGACCAGTTTAAGACAATTGAATGTTAAAGGGTGTAAGATTTTGAAAAAGTTACCGAATGGAATTGGGAGGCAAAAGGATGTGGTGGTGATATTAGACAGATTCTCGGTGGTGGCTGTTAGTAGAGATGCAGGAGGAGGTAGTAGTAGTGGAGGAGGAGGATGCCGCAGCAACATCGGACAGCTAGGAGATATGAATATCAGAGCGGAATCTCTCCGTATATGCAACTTGGAGGAGGTGGGGAGCAGAGATGAGCCTGGTACTACCAAGCTAGAGGAGAGGCGTAGTCTTCGTTCTTTGACTCTGTCCTGGAATGACACTCATGTAGCAGCGGATGGCGTGTTGGAAGGGTTACGTCCACCTCCCTCCCTCGTTGACTTAAAGATACAGGATTATCCAGGCCGAACATTTCCAAGTTGGATGGGTGATGGGGGCGCCGCCTTTCGCTGCCTTCGAGCAGTGGAACTCTGGAACTGCAAGAACTGCAACCAACTGCCGCCTCTTGGTCAGTTGCCAAGCCTCGAAAATCTATATATTGCAGGACTGGATGCAGTGGAGAGAGTCGGTAGGGAATTCTTCGGTGGCCCATCACCCACCTTCCCCTGCTTGAAGGACCTCACTTTCCGAGACATGAGGAACTGGTCAGAGTGGGTGGCATTGTCCCCCATCAGCAGTGAAGGCGAAGAAGGAAGCGCCGAGTCACCCATCATGCCAGTACTGGAAAGCTTGAAATTCATTGACTGCCCCAAGCTGGAGGCGATGCCCCCTTCTTCACCCCTCCCTCCTCAGGTTCAGCACAGACTACAACAGTCCTATGCTATATCATAGGAGCTATCTCCAATTCCTCATCAGTGCGAGACTATTGCCATAGTGGTTTAATGAATGCCATGCTATCTATGCCGCGCTATTGCTCTCCATCCATCCCACGCCTGGGTATAATTTGTTTATTCGTCTCTTCTTTTCTTTTGTCAACTCCAATGCTTCGTCGTTTTCTCAAGTATCTTCGATAATACGCTGCGTTCATTGCCACTTCGCCTTCTATTAGTTCGTGAAATTGCTTGCTTCTTATATATTTGTGATAAGGTTGCGGATCAACTCTATGTTAAACATTATTATTGTAAGTTTAATCCCTTCATTTGGACTACTTTGTTTTATATTTGTAAGAGTGTCTTCTTATTTTGCGAACCCTCGAGTGTTTCTACATGTATGATGCACCACATTGAATGCCCGTTCGTATTAATCCATTAAAGCATCGATCCTGCAAGACTGTCCAACAGCCGATTCCATACTCTCGTACCACTCTCCAATATTGGTGTTCTCCACCATATCCATGCCCGACATCAAATGTCTATAAGGCCTCAAAACCCCGAAGATGGCAAGATCCTCTAAGTTTGGTTTAGCCCCACCTGTGACAGGAGGAAATTGTTACGGAGACTGAAAAAACAAAGAGGCACATGGAATCAACCTAAAGAATATATTTCCCCTCCTCTGAGTATTATTGTATCAGCCATCACCTGCGACAGGAGGAAATTGTGACATAGACTTAAAACACAAAGAAGCACATGCATCATTTCCCTGTCAAGGGCTTGTCACCATTAAATTCTTGTGGGGAAAGTAGGCCTCTAGTGGAATCAACCTAAAGAATATATTTCCCTCTTCTGACAATTATTGTATCGGCCATCACCTGCGACAGGAGGAAATATTGACAGAGATTTAAAAACAAATGCCAAACATAACTCATGACCAAGTAGATTAAGCAGTATACCTAGAAAATCTCTGCCATTGAGTGCTCCAACCCATGTCTCGGCGGCACCATACAAGGCTGCACGTTCATCTGTAATGTTATGCTTCTTCTGCAGCTTCTTTGACACAAAATACATGGCTGCTGCTACAGCATACTTCACACTCATCCTCTCCATGAGGCTAAAGTAGCCTAAATTTTTAATTTGTCAATGAATTCAATGAAAACTTAGAAGCACAAAGCTCAAAAGGAGCGCAGAGTATATATCTTTAGATCACTATGCTTCTTAACAGGGTATGTCATATTCAAATCATGTGCCACTCAGCACTTGGATCAAACAATGACATAATGGATGAAGAATATTTTTTTCTGCATAGAGAACTTCGAGAAACGTCAAAATGACTATCCATTGCTTGTAATGTAGTCAAATGCTTCTAGGGATTCTTATTAGAGTTAGTAAAAATATAGGCCCCGTCATCACACACACTTTATCCCATCCAGCAAGCAATTGGGAGCATATATTTTGTTCAACCAATTAATCGCGTCTCACATCAAATCAGTTAACAATGCAATAACAATGAGAAGTGCTCTGTGCCAGCTAACTTTCCTGAAGGAACACTCCAAAGAGAAACAAACAAGATGAAGATTCCACATCATCATCATCTCACACTTTTCTTATTTCTAAAACAGACTTCATAAATCTGGTTTCTTAAAGAATTATCAGCAATCTTCTGTCACAAAGCCAGAATGAAGAAAAAATCAAACTTATTTTGTCACGTAATCACATCAATTATTTTGTTTATACCAGCAGTAGAATCATGCACAAGGAAATAAACTAAAAAACTATTAGAAAATGAATGAAACAAGGTACAATAACCGGTTGACTAAACATACGCTCACAAATACATACTTTCGCCACTTCATCTCCTCCTCATCTTTTAAATCTGATTGATCTGGATGGATTTTGCAGCTCATTTTGTCAATTATGTCGGTCAATCAATCCAAGGTTAAAACAGAAACATGAATAGCATAAAAATATGCAAACACAGATGATTAATAAGTGTACGTGCATTACCCCTGATGAATCAACAAGTTGGTCACCATCCACAGTCAGTATTGGCACTTTCTTATAATCCGACCATTTAATCTCCTGTTTTTGCTATAGGGTTGACCTCCACAACTTTGTATGGAATATCATAGTAGTCCAAGAGTGCTGAAAAACAATAACATAAAAAGTAAACACAAAAATTTAGTTATTTCTGAATAAGAACATTATGTAGAATTGTTTAGTTTATGGTATGCAGAATTGATTGTTGCCAATACATATGACAATTACAAACGAAAAAGACGAGCACATCAGAATATCATAATGCACCATCATTATATTATATATAGCATGTAGCATGTTGCTAATTTTTCACTAGTTCTCATCACCACCAAATCTGGAGTTCTATCATTTAGAAATTAACACATTTCATGGTTATACACTTTCACAAATACGCATCAATTTCAATCCTTTCAACAAGATACACATGTGAGCTACAAACCATTCACCTATTGAAATGAAATCCACCAACCTAATACCTTCCAAACAAGTCAAACACCAACAGCAACAACTAAATCCAAAAAGACACCAATTTTGAACAAGGAAATCACTTTTGAAGGTCAAATCTGGCAGATGAAATGCTTGTTAAAATATCCAATCCAAAGTTCCTTATAACTATCCTCGTTGCTCTAGCAAAAGATTCACATAGGTTGCAGTTCGAGTTATTCTTGAAAATAAAAAAACATCATAAAGCATCATAATTATATCTGATTTAGGATTCTTGAAAATAAAACAACTTCATAATGTATCATACTTATGTCTGATTTAGGATCGAAAATTGTATTGTCAATAGTCCCACCATAAATTTGAAAAATTAGTCGTCCACGCATTTCACATACAAGTCGTAAGAAACAGAAAGAAATTCAGATGATTAGTTAATCAAGTTTGCAATTCTCTTCAAAGAAGGAAGCATATCCATATTTTTTCATTAGCTAAATTTACAAGAAGAACTATCCAAAAAGTCAAATTTGGCAGAAGAAATGATGTTCAGGACATCCAATTCCAAAGCTCGCTATTACCATAACAAATAGAGTATACATATTGCAACTCAAGTAAACATCAAAACTGAAAAAAATCTGAATGTCGAACTCAATTCACCGAAATGTACATTTTACATCAATTTTTCTCATGTTCCTTGAATCATCTCCAAAACTAGAGCTCAAATGATCATTCAGATGATAATACATTTCACCAGTGTCAAATATTTTCCCTCATGCAACATCAATTTCAATGGTTTCAACAATGATAGGCATATAACTTCAGAGTTTTTCCATTTCTCATCTCAAATTCCACAAAGCTGATACCTTCACGCAAATTGAACACCAACAAGCAGAAACTAAATACAAAAAGTCGTCAATTTTGAACCGGGCGACTGACCTGTAACCTTGTTGCAGAATGGGCAAGCCTCGTACTGGTAGAGCACGACATTCTTTGGCAGCAAATCAGCCACGGGCGGCTCCTTAGCAAGGACGGTGGGTGACCCTCGTCATGGCCGGCAGCGGCGAGGAAATGGGAGACGTTAGCGTTTCATGGGAATAGTGTATCCATGGTAAGCTAGGGTTGTTCTTTTAACAGCCAAATTTTTATTATTTTATGAAGTGTGTTGAATATACATTATTAGTAAGTTATGATAGAATGACATTATTTATATACATGTCCTTAAGAAATATTTTGATCCAGTTACTTGGTTTTCATTCATTGCTGGCTTTGTTTGTACTGCTAGCTCCCAATGATGCTTTTACGACCATGCTAATACTTGAGTTCTGTGATGATAATGAAATCTTTTATCTTCTGCGGGAGCATTTTCTGGTCATTTTTTTATTTGTTTCTTTCTTATACCCCAACTTGGGGGCTGAGTGTATATATTTTTTATACCACTCCTTTAGTGACCATGTTTCTGAAATTATGTGATATTAGTAGGATGATGGAAGAGTATGATTTAAGGTTTCTATTTGTGATATTAGTGGGACAATTTATGGGATTTCGTACAATGCATGTTAATCATACTACATAGGAAAGATCTAAAACTTCAGGCTCCTGAACGAATACTTCGAGCCATAGAAGGGCCAACGCTTCCCCTACAATTAAGAAGGTGACTTTAAAATACAATGATCGCTCTAAGCTCTATGAAGGCAGCACCCCAATACAGTTAAGAGTTTAATTTCTTGAAAGATGCCGATGCATGATCAGGTTTTTATACTTAGTTTTAATGCTTGAGTTAGGTATCTTAATTACTTATGTTGATGTTGTGTAGTAAAGTAAATATTAGGTCATAGTTACTTGTTTCACATACCCCGTAGGGTAAATTAAAATATAGAGGCATAATTGCATGCTAGGGCATCATACCCGAATAGAAATAATGCCATTGAAGCATCACATACATGCCTTCCAAATCAATATATAAAAAATATAAGTATATAACGAAAGGCAAAGTCAAGGTCACTCGCCACTGAAAATGCTAAACTTAAATATGTTGAACAACTTTACCAATACCAGAGCCACATTGAATGCCTACTCGTATTAATCCATCCAAGAATCAATCCTGCAAGACTCTCCAACAGCCGATTCCATTCTCTCGTACCAATCTCCAATCTTGGTGTTCTCCACCATATCTATGCCCGACATCAAATGTCTAATAGACCTCAAAACCCCGAAGACAGCAAGATCCCCTAAGTTTTCTGTGACAGGAGGAAATTGTGACAGAATGTAGAGGGTCTTCTTCTTATTCTCTTACAATTTATCATTGAAAATAGCTGATGATGAGTTCTAAAAAACAATCCATGCATGTAAAAATAACTTATTATGAAAATTGATGAGCAGTATTTTATAATTTCTATTTTATGGATGACCGTTGTTCCTATTAAAGGCGATCATATATGCTAAATAATCCTCATGTTTGATATGATTTTTCGAATGGATGTGCGTAACTTTATTAGTAACTTGTGCATGTTGTAGATGTTAATTCATCCTATTTTAAATTGCTAAATAATTATTATGGCTATTATGATTATTTTTTAGATAGATTGCAAATTATAGGTTTCTTAATTAAGAACCGTACAATATGTACAACTAATTTTGTGCTAATACAATTTACTTTTAGAACTTCGCTTAGAGGTTAGAAATTCTAATTGTCTTCTCCAAAGTGGCCTACTTCGGAGCCAGACATCTTAGCTCACTTAGACCCATGTCCCAAAATCCAGAAGAAAGAAAAACAAGCAAAGATCAAATCACTCATGTCAGAATTCCGAGCTTTGAGCTGTCTGGAAGATGAAAAAACAAACAAAGATCAAATCACTCAAGTCAGAATTCCGAGCTTTGAGCTGTCTGGAAGATGAGGAACAAGATTAGTTGTGAACCAGTGCATCAGCTCCTGTTTCTTGACATTATTCCAAAAACACCAACACAAGCATTCTTGCCGAAGGGGTTGGCTGGCCTTTGTAATATAATATTTCTATATCTTTGATGCACACTTATCCGCTGCCCGCCTCAAAGTATAAAGCCATTTGCCCACTAATTCGAGTTCACTTTCTTGAAAATTTTTTTAATCACACCCACTTACACGGGTTGTGCCTGAAATAATATTTTTGGCTTTGCAAGCATGTTATTTTCGTAAGTTATTTTTATACTTTAGTGTAATTATATATTTAAAGAAAAATAAATAATTTTATGAAGCTTGAAATATCTCTGCGATGCATGTTAGTGTGAATGACTAAAAAGGTTTTCGCTTTCCTCAGGTTTTCCCCTCTTCACATAAACTGACCTCACTTTGGAGATCAACTTATTTTGCTCCAAACACAAGGAACAGATAAAAAGCTAAGACGTATTGTGGTACAAAAGATATTTGCCAAAACATTATCCTCCCAATGTCTATTTGTACTACTATCATGGGAGAGTGACAAACATTAACAAGGGATGATGGAGATCACACTATTTAAAATATGTGCAATACCATCAAAATTATTTTACACATTCTTATACAATAATTGTTTCGTTTAATTTGTTGTGTTTGCATCATTTATTTTGTATATAAATGCGAGGAACACCATGGATTATACATAAACCATGTATAAGGCTTTTGTGCTACTTGAAGCATATGCAATCCTTTCAATCAGGGTGATATATGATCATGAGATCATGATGTTTAGTCATAACAGGTAAACCATCCCTTGCAACTAAAATAAGCAAAACATGCAAGGCCTGTTCTATTTTTTTAACCCATGTCATGTTGCGGAAAAAAAACAGAAGAAAATGTGCAAAACATGGATACTTAGGTAAACACACATCACCAAATTATCCGAAAGGCGCCACTCCTATTCCTCTCCAAACACTTGAACAATGTCTTTGGAACTAGCACATATTGAGAACAATGGCCTTTGTAGATGCATGTAAGCTTGTCAAATTAGTCAACTATTTGATTGGATTCTAGCATTTAAACTTGTTGTGGAACTTGGACCAATCTTAGAATGGAGACGTTGAGGTCCTGTAGACACTCTGCTTGGTGGGTACTTGTGCAAAAGCTGCTTCCATACACATCTGCCATGACAGAGACAAAAGAAAAAAGAAGAAAAACAAAACAAAATCTCCTTACAACATAAAACTTAGCAAAATTGCAAATCTCAACTTGGTTTCCAGTTTGTAACCTCTGGTATTTGCACCTTAAGACTTTTATTCTCCTCCATAAATTGGGCCACTTCCAGCTCATAAGTGTAAGCCTGATGAGGAACATAAGCGTACTTACCTCGTTAATTGAAGCTTTTTTTTTGTCGAGAAATTCTTTTTTTTTCTGGTGTCTCATGATCATTCATAGCAAGACCTGTAACAGCAATGCTTCATCCATGGTGCAGACAGGTATCGGCATATTGGTATTTATGTAAACACTTGTAAAAGAACATGTTTTGAAGAAGTATATACAAAATTAAGTTTGTGCCAAACCTGAAGCAACTGCACTTGGAAGGTTTCATTTCATGGCAATGCTAATGGGTGGGGGGCTTGTTTTTGTTTTTTCGGTGAGTCCTGCAAGTTCCACACTGTTACTCTGTTTTGGTAAATGATCAGAATAATTCATATCCTGTAGTAGTAACTTCATCATTGATGACATATTGTAGCTCCTTTGTAGCTTTTGTCATTAAAGCTCTGAGTTTAATTTTATTAAGAAATCAAGTTCCAAGAAAATTTGATATAGAACCATACCATACACTCCTCATATCTCTATTTCGCGCCATTCTTGGACAAGAGCACAACAACAACACAATAAATGAGACAAAATCATCACACAAACCTCCTTGTCATGAAAATTGATCAAGTCGAATTAGAAAGTTGTGATGATACAGTCAATTTTGAGAGAAACTTAATGCTACATAAGACAATATTGCTTAATAACATTATCAAAATCCTCATTATACATACCGCCTATTTTTCTTGAATATTATTTTGCCAGTCTATAACTCTGTTAATGTTATTGCATTGACGGTTTCAAGCCCAGATGGAGGGGAGGGTGGTGGGCGTTAAGAAGGGCATCCAATCATAAAAAATTTTGCTTCATGGATTGTTAGTTTTAAGATCCATATCCCCAACACCCTTTGGGCGTTAATAAGGTGCAAGATGAAGAAAAAGATTATTTTGTTGGCCTCTTTTTTAATGCTTATTTTCACTTTGTTACGGTGAAAATACTATTTGTGCATTTTGTTTGGATTATCTAGACCAATAAATAATTCTCTTCTATGTAACTGTGGCAATTCGTGAGTAATTGAGAATGTTCCACATGGATAAAAGAAAGTCTTCAAGCCTGCCAAATCATCAAAATCTCAATATGCAAAACCCAAGGACATAACAAAGTAGCCAGAGCTATGTGTCTTTTAGAAAGTACACTATTTTGTTAAAGAAGTAACTAATTTTTCCAGCAAGTCATTGTAGTACCACTCAATACCTGGGGTAAAAACATTCATTGTATGTACTGCCCAACATGATGATTAGAAGATGTAGGACATAACAAAGAGGAAAAACAAAAACATCTATGCATGTTTCATAAATGGACAAATAAAAATCGTAAAGTGCCTGTGTCAAACCAATGAAATAAGGTCTGTACTTGTTAGAGTACCATAAATGTAATCGTGTACATTTAGAAAGCTAGAGTAAATGTGTAATAAGCCTAGTTGATTTGGGCAGGTTCTAGGCAATGTATAATAATGAATTAGAACAAGGTCCATCTTCCATCAACATATATAATGATGGCTTTGAACAACAACCTAGTAAGTCTGAGTGCCGCTCGTCATTTTGATAGTCTTTAGATGATACATAGTCGTGCTCGGAAACAGTTCTGTACAAAGATAGGAAGGTGTAAAATCATATAAAAAGGAGGTACTCTTGATATTCTTCAATGATGTGAGATGTAACCAACCTTGAATCTTTAAAAGTATCACTTTGTTTACAAGCATAGCTTTTGGAAAGATTATCTTCTTTCTGTGTATCTGTATCTGAATCATGATGATCATTTTTCTTTGATTTTTTTGAACTTGCATTTTTCTCCAGCAGAGAACTAGCAGCAATTTCTGTGACCCCTATCAGATGTTGAATAACCTCACACTGATTCACATCCATGTTAGCCTGCGATATTTGTAATTCTTTTTCAGTTTCTCATTTTCTTCCCGGAGGGCTTCACAAAAGCCATGTTTGGATAAGAACAGGAAATGGTTTTCTTCAGCATCATGGTGTGATTTTTGGAGGGATCAGGTTTTAAAATCACATCATGGACTTTCATCTCCTCTTCATCTAACATGTACTCATGTTGGTCTTTCTCAATAACTTTCAATCTTTCCTGTAAAAATAGAGTCAAATCCAGCATTAGATATTTCGTTAAAATATAAAGCAGCCACCACCTTATAACTGTAGCTATTTTGTTATCAAGCACAAATGTATCCGTCCATACAATCCAACATAACCATTCTTCGCTGAATTTCTTACTGTTAACAAGTTAGCCAGCTCTAAATCTTTCCAGATTGATTCAACTGACAACTAAAAATACAGATTGTCAAGAAACCTATATAGTTCAAATCACCAATGCCTGACAACTAAGAGGTAGAAACCTTGTTAGATCCATTAACAGAAGTGAGACTTTATTTCCACCGAAGATAACAAAAATTCATGACAATGAATTGGGCATGTTTCATTATAGGACTGCTGTAGCCAATCTATTTATATAGTAAAGTACCCAAAAGATCACAGAATACATTTCCTTCAAAAATGATTCATATCTATTCACGCTTAGGAAGACATCAAGGCATCAATTTAAATCTACAATACAGGAAATCGATGTCCAAAAGCATAAAGGTTGTTTTTCATTTAAAGACACTAGAATGAGAAATGAGCATTCGACCACACACACAACTCTGACATGTGAAATGAAACTTTGAATGCAAGTGTATGTAGAAGTATGACATTAAAATTAGTATCTGTTCTTACCCAACTAAAGAACTGCACACAACAAGGGTAAAGCAATGCTAATGATAAGGAACAAATACAATTTGACTCACCCTGACTCGGGCATTATCCACAAGAGTAATAAGAGGAACAATCTTCAAGTAGCGGTGAATCTCAGTCAGCCTTTCTGAACTGGTAAACAATGTTCCACCCCATTGCCAACAGATAGAGAAAACTCCGATCTTGGCAGCTGTTAACCAATATGTATGATCTCCTGAGAGAATCCTCCAGCTGCTCTAGGGGCTCTCTAGTTGCCGGGTATTTTTTCAGCTCAGACATCTTGAGCTGTTCCAGCAAGTTCCCAATCAGCTTCAAGTGTTGAGCAAATTGTCTGCAGTTCTTCTTGTGCATTCGAGCAGTGCTGGTTGCCTTCACAATTAGCTCAATGAGCCTTACAGCATCAAGTCCGGCAAGCTGTGCAACATTTGCAATCTCCCCAAAATGTTCCCAAGTAGAAGCCATAATTCTGCTCCTCTCTCTTCTGCTTTAAACAATCAAGAAGCCTGAATTTTATGAATGATCTGGTTCCAAAGCACCTTCTCGAGAATGGTTAGTTGCAACTTGTTAATCTGGAATTATGGATAGTCAACACCTTCAACGGGGATCAAAATGAATTGCTGTATCGGCAAGCAAGAGTCCATGCTGGGCGTGAGAGATGAGACAATGATATTGCATGCAGATTTTGTTTCTCTATTATGCTCTCCACCCACTTCAACTTGCAGAAAAGTATGCATCCATTACATTACTACCCACAAAAACTTCAGCACAAAGTCTTCATTTTTTGACATCCAACTTCAATCGAAGTTAACCAAGCATCGTGGGCTTGGAATTTGTGAAGTAGGGAAATGCTTTTGTTCGACGTCCAGACAAGGAATTGGGATGGATTCAAATCCTCTTCTAGTTAAATCTCCTGACAAGCATTTAAGCACCTCCTTTTTCTGGAAAAGAAAAGAAGCTCATTCCAATTTGTTACTGCTTTGCAAAGATAATTACACAAAAAGAAGCAAAATACGGGTGAAAGATTACAAAACAAAGCCACCAACTACATTGCAAATGTCACACTCTTATCTGGCTTGATGTTTGTCTGATCAACAAACATCAAGCCAGATTTTGTAGATTGTTTAGCTGGGTGAAATCTGCAAACTGGTTCCTCTTGGTGGCCTGGGAATCAGAAGTGTCGCAACCATGAATCAAGCTCTCCTCTCCAAACTTGCATTCCAAATGTTGGGATTAACCAAACAAACCAAATACAAATCCCCTTATTTCAATATATAAGGATGAAAAGTACCAAGCAAATAGAGAGAGACGACAAGATAATTTTACGTAAAAAACCCCAAATTTGGGGAAAAAACCACGGCGCAAACAACCAGATCAAATTCACTATATCACAGTTTTGATACAGAATAGATCCACAGGAGAACAAACTCCCCAATACCAATTTACTGTACTTTTTACAAAATTGGTATAAAGTCGTAGAAGACAATAAAGGAAGAATATTACAGATTAAGAACTTGGTGAAGTTACCATTGACGATTGCAAGCCAATCTCAACAAAGCATTCACCTTTCTTCAATCCACACAATTTTCTTTCTCCCTTTGCAGTAGTTTTTCTCCAAAACCCAAAAACCAGAAAAAACCAAAGAAGAAAAGCGTTGTACGTTGCTTTTATCCCTTTCAACTAACCAAATCTGGAAAATCTTGGTTTTTGCCCAAAATAAAATTGGAAGTTCATGTATTTACAGAAAAGGGACAACCCAACACCCAATACTACCAAATCCAAGGTCACTGCTTGCTAGAACACCCTTGCCGCAAAGTATGAAAGAGGCAATGGACGGTGGCCCCCCAAACCACTCAGCTTTTCCCCAGTCGCTATCAAAACGTGTGCAACTCCGTCGCTTCTGCCCACAAACTGTGTCACCTTTCCCGCGCTAGGCGTGATCATTAATGCATACTTTTCCTCCAGTGTTTTTTTAATATATGAATATACCTTCTATGAGTTATATATTTAATTTAAACTTTTTTACTGAGTATCACAAAGTAAGATTGAAGAGCCTTCACATCAGCAACAAGCAACAGTGAACAAGAAAAATCATCAACAGTAGTGTCCATGAGTGGAATTTGATAAAATTTTATCTTTTTTGACTTTATTATAACTTATTTTTAAATTTTAAAAAGATGCACAAATTAGTAGATATTTTGAAATTAATTTTTATTATAATTATTTTGATAATCAAGGTGAAAGGATAAAAATATTAGATTGAGTTGAAATTATATGATTACCATTATTATTTATTTATTTTTTATCTATGTGGATTTTGAATTTTAGGACCCATTAAATTGCTTAAAATAAAATGTATATCTTATGTAAGCTATATGAGTTGTGGCTCATGTAAATAAGGCTAGTTTGTGAGTAGATACGGTCCTCTGGCCTTCGCCTCGTTTGGTTGGAGGGATGGAAACTATTGATAAGGGAAGAACCATGCTTTTATATATATATAATAATAATAATAATAATAACAACCTATAAACTTTTTGTTTTTATTTAATTTGCCACCACCAGCACAACCAACTTGGCTGTGCTGGTGGAACTCAATACTAATCTCTAATAAAAAATAACAAATTTAACTAATTAAAATATAAAAAATTTTAAAAATACAATAAAAATAACTCATGTAACCATTTTTAAAATTATCAATATCCTTAATGTCTTCCCATCTTTTTTTGCTTCTAAAAATTAACCAACTTAAAAAAAAATTGCATGGTATCGAAGGAAAAGAGTTGAACTGGATCCGGCACAGGTCGTGGCAAATAGATATTAATTGCATTTATTCACTAAGAGAAATAATTTATTTCCTATTTGTTCTCGCACTAGGATATAAAATTCGATTTTTGGTAAAATGTTTAATTAATTATATTAAAAATGATAACTTATTAAAATAAAAATGGTTTTGTCTAAATCTTCGGTTGCAAAGATTCAAATTACTATTTATCAAGCTGAGGTTAGAGAGTAACTGTTATTTTTTTAGTATTATTATTGTGACACAATGATGGGTGGCAGTCCAAGTTCAACAGAGCACTTGTTAGGTACTCAATTTTCTACCTTTGTGATCATGATATATGGAACCCATAAAAATAGTTTAAGCACAAATTAGAGACAAACAAATAAAATCAATTTGACCCCATTGATTAATTATGTTAATAACTTTGAGTGAGGCTTACTTAATTTAATGAGAATACCATCACCATTCTACTATCAGACTCCATTGCATATAGAATGCCAAATTGGTTGGTCAATGTGAATGCTTAGTGTTTAATTCTTCACATGCTAATCAATACAATCATCATTGTTTAAGCACAAAGAGACACAAAAGATCACAGTTATCCCCACTAGCTAGTTTGAGCATGGACAAAAGATCACATGCTCTATCTCATGTGGGTCTGCTCTTGGTGCTATCCTTTTGTGAAGTGAAGAACATACATAAACTATAATGGCTTAAATTGCGAAGGAACAGCATGGGACATTCAGAAATGGCCAAGGTTCATCACCACTCCTTTTGCGTAAAATGTTTACGGATATGTACATATACTCAGTGGATTGTTAGCTATTACCTACTTGCTTGAGGAAAACAGAATTCCTTACCCATTTCTCTCTTCATGATCAATGGTGCATGCATGCCCAAAAGTTCTATCAACATAAGTTGGTTAGAGAGGAATTGGCCATCCCCATCTTTATTTTTATGTTGGCCTTTCCTCTGTTGGCATGCTGTGCGCTTGAGCTGGGCCTGGCTAGCTTGGCTACCATTCCTCACAATTCAATCGCTTGTGTTGGCTTGTATCAAGGAGGCATGTGGTGGTAGTTGGACCATTTGTTAGTTTGCCTTTTCTTTCCTCCCTCTTTATGGGATGGAGTCTAATAATGCATGCCATCCTTAATAGGATGACAACCTTATGCATCTTCTAGCAGACATATGGATGGGGGATTTGATTTCTAAGGGTCATAACTCAAAAGGCCTGCATCTCATGGTCTTCCCTCATCATTGTGAAGATTGAAGAGTTTGTGATTTGTTATGATTATTGATCCTAAGGTGGTGTGCATAATGAGATTTATTATTCAATTCAGATTGTGGGTTCATTTGGATCTCACTCATACAACATAAGTATGATGGATTCCCTCAATATAACGATCACTTCATGTGACATGTTAAAAATCTCTGGCAAGTATTTGAGACACTTTTAAAATATTTCATATATTGAATGAGTATTCTCGATATCGATTTATTCCATACATACAATGGCGTTTCATATTTTGTACCCATATGGCAGCAATGATACAATAATCTGTAAAATATCCTTCTAAGAAACATTATAGTTGAAGGAAATAACAGAGACCTTCATCAGATTATAGAGGGGTTAGACAAGAACACAACTCAGACTTTGCTGGAAAAGCAAAACTAAAGAATGAAGAAAGAAAATGACAGGCGAAACTGGGTTCTGTTCAGTTGATATTTCTTTCGTTCATATATTACATGGGTCAAAAGAATAGGAGAACATAATGAAGCAATTGCTTTATAAAGTTGAGAAAGGGAAAAGAGAAAGGTTTATAAATAAGGGGAGCATGCAGTTTTACTTGAATGCTCACATCATGCTTTAACAAATAGATTCCGGAAGAATTTTAGACAAGAAGCACGAAATTGTGTAGGCAGAAATCTTTAATGAGGTACCAACGAGGCTATCAATCTTACCATGTCTATTATTCAACTTGTTCCAAGGTCCAACCCCAAATCCAGGTTCAAATCATCCCATCAATATGACTTCCTCTTCCAATGAGCGTCTCTAGCATCAATCAAAATTTTACCAAATCTTCTGTTAGTTGCATATTCTAGCCATGCAATTACCAAATACACTAACATTCTACCGGTACTGTACTTCCTGTTGCATACCTTCATCCATTATAATTGTCAGAGTGACCAGCTTGTTCGGAACATTATTGCAGGCAATCGACCTCTATATGATATGGAATACACAAAACCTGGTCGGAAAGTAAACCTATATTACCCATGTTGCAGTTCAGGAAAGCTTCCATTTGACAATGATTTTGCTCTGCCCCTGTCATTCCTTTTATTACTTAATCAGAATGCAGAACAGATTAATAAGCATAGGTTTGAGTTTAAATCATTATATTATAGAACCCCAACATGATAATATATGCCAACTATATATATCAATAATACATCAAAACAACTTCTTTCCAAACTTATCACAGCTATGAAGTGTTTACCTGTAGTGGTTTGGAACCCATTTCTATATCTTCATACCGAGCACCCATTGGCACTGCTACAAAAGAAAAATGATCATTGACATTTGCCGGGTTTGCTAACTTTGATAAAATCAATGAGCTTCCGAAGCCATCCAAAGAAGCCTTCTTCAATCTGATTGCTTGCAAGTTCGGCCACAAAACTGCCTTTTTGCCTCACAATTGTGTCAAAAATGATCTTTGAATGGATACCAGCCCTGATTCCGGCCTCACATAATGCATTGGTTGTCTGTCCATCATTGGTATTGCTGTTTAACAGAACCAAAGCTCCAATCACATCAATTTCTCCCCTTACATGGGTCGCATTTTGTTGGAATGGGCCACATTTGCCATTCTTATGGAAAGAAAGCACTTTTTCTACATTATCCTACCTCTCCCTCAGTTTCATCAGATCAGAAAATGATTCCCTCTGCAAACGTTTCAGTATTTCAATCTGAGAATATGATCGTAATCATTACAATTACATCGTCACGCATCTAAAAGACAAACAAAAAATAAATAGTCTTCCAGTGGTCAAATCGTATCTGTTTTACTATGGTCCTCATGTCTCATACTACGACAAATAAAAGCTATAGACTAATAGTGAGTCATTACCAATAACCCCAAAGAGAACCACCAGGGATTCTTACACATAAGAAAGAGCACATCCTTACCCAACACTCTAACCCTATAAACTTTGTTACCTGCCCCTGGTCATGGCTCATGACCAATGTACCCCATGAATGAAGAATAAGTTTTCATTTTTCTAGCCTTAACTCTTATTGTTAAATTTGAGTGAAATACACAAACGCACCAATTACTACTCTATTAACATATTTTTTATCTGATAAGTAATGCAATTGGTTGGTCAATAATGAGAGCATCAAAACCAATTATTTGTTCAAAAACAAATAGATATAGAAGATCATACCAATTTTCTCGTGGGCAAGGATGGTCGAATTTTCCCACTTCAACACATGAAAGCTACAATCCTAATCTCCAAAAAGGCCAAACTTACTACCCACAAACACTTTGCTTCATAGAATTTTTCATCGCTACAGACAAAATCACAATCGTCCACAATACTAATCTCCACACTACAACGGAAAACCCTGAGCTAAACGTACCCAAATCACAATCACATACAATTCTAATCTCCACAATACAACATAGGCGTCATCTTGAAGTTGAAGGTGGTGACTGATTTTCAAACCATCCAACAACCAAATATTGAATTCGTCAAATGGGTAAGATGGAAATTATTCAGTGAGATTAGAAAGCACTGCAATTGGAGGAGTACCACATATTCTAGTTCTCTAGTACAAAATACGATCGGCTCGTACACCAAAGTTCCATCTCATTTCTTCTCTAGAGTGCAAGATTATGCATGGAACAGTATCGAGCACAATTCAGATCACCAAGTTCAGTATATAAATCTGTCTTCGAGCAAAAAGGTAGATCAATATGGAACCTGCAGTAGTGGAAATCATTATTGATTGCAGCGTTGATGAATTGCCTTTCCGTGGTCTTGAAGTTGGTAAATGCCATTGTCCTTCGCTTCACCAGCGCTCCACTCAATCATGTTTTCGTTATGGAGGAGATAGATCTAGTTTGTGTTTGCATTTTCCAACTATTCGCCAAATATGCCAACTCTTTTGGACGGCCAAGTTTTCGTAGTACTAGAAGGTGAGGGAATTATACCATCTGAAACTATGATTTGCTTCACTAAATTTTTAGAGATCAACTGCTTTTTAGCATTATCTGAAGGACATATAGCCATTGTGCTTTATGCTTTTGATAAAGGGCCCTTTATACATGAGCTACAACTAATCTAGTGTATACGAGCTACACAGTTCATTTTGAGTAATTTAGTATGTCCCATTATTTAAAAATTGCATAAATAATTAAAAAAATAAATAATAAGTATAAAAACAAAATTTCTATACAATCTCATGTTTATAACCCTTTCATCTTAATTTAAAATTTTAAAATAGGTAATAATAATGTTAAAAAAAGATAAAATTTTATCAATTTTTTTCTCGTGCATCCTACTTTATATATGTAAAAATTATTTTGTGAGACTCACTAAAAAATATTAAATTAAATATATAGTTCATATAAATTATATGATATGTAGCTCGTATAAAATTTTCCTTCTATAAAGATGTGGTCATATTTTAACACATACTTTAGAGGTAAACTATAGGTTCGGCCCAGCTACTAGTGCATTGCTAGCAAGAATTTTCAAACCTCCCTAACACATTAAGCAGATACTTTGCCAATTAATTAGGAAAATATTAGTATATAGTCATCACATATAGAAAACAACATATAAGATATCATAAAAATTAATGCCTAAGTTTTTTTAATGTTTGCTCTTCATCTCTCCCCCAGCATTAAGCCCCTAAACAAATATTCTTAATAAATTATTACTACACCACCAAATTGTTATTGACACCGTTTTAGGCTAATTTTAACATTTCATAACTACCCAAAAATTACTAGGGAAAATATTATAAATAACCAAGTTTTAATATTTTTTATCAAAAATAACAAAAATTTAAAATTTATATTAGATATAGCCAAATCTCATATTTTTATTTCACAGATAGCCAATTCATATATTTTAAGAATATTTTACTAATAATATTTATTTATTGACATAAATACCCTTAATTCATAATATTTTTATTTCACATATAGCCAATCAAATATGGTTGAGTATATCCATATATGGTTATACTCGACCATATTTGGTCATCGAGGGTCGGATGTAGCCTAATTTCATTAGCAGATGCCAAATTCAACCAAGGGCTAGCCGAATTTGGATGCCTTTTGACTTGATTTGGCCAAAGAGCAGCCAGCTCCAGTGCAATCGACCAGATCTGGCCAACATTCATTTGTGGTGCCTGGATCCAACCAAGGGCCAACCGAATTTAAATACCTCATCTCATGACTTGATCTGGCAAAGAGCAGCCAAATCCGGTGCAATCGACCAAAGAGGTGGGAACGAGCCAAGACATGCAGAGTTTGAGGTGAGCACAAGCAAAACTTGCCTAGAACACAAGCTCCTGCTCCGCAATGGTGGCCATGTAAGCATCACAAGCGTGTCTATTGTTTAACTAATTTTAATTATTTACATATTTATAAAACAAAATTGAGGGCAGTTACCTACACCCAAAAAATTTCTAAACTCAAACTTGTGATCTAGGCTATCCAAATATGTTTTAGTCATTCTTAAGTCGTGGTTGATTCTGATCCTAAAATAATTTTGTGGACTATTTTATACTTACTCAATTCACAATTATAATTATCTACTCTCTTGCATTAAAGCGTTAGAGATTTCCTTTTTCCTCTCATCACACTTTAGCCTTTTTACGTCGTTATTGATTATGACTCTACAATAATTTTGTCGGCCTTTAATACATATTTAAGTTAAAAATATAATTGTTATTAGGAAAATATTGGTTTATAATTATAGTTAAATTAGAAACTGAAAATGTTATTATATTTTCATAATTATATTGTCAAATCAAATTTTGTTACTTAACAATGTATACTTAATTTAAACTTTTACTGTTTTTATATATGTATTTACATACTATTATTTATTATTGAAGAACTTTGAATTTGATTCTAATCGAATTAAAAATCTTTAAAATAAATTCTTCTTAGTTATTAATTTTTAAATTATTTTTTTAAAATTTGTGTATAACTATATTTTTTAATACTCATCCTCTCGATGAGCCTACAATAGTCTAAATTTTTAATTTGTCAATGAATTCAATGAAAACATAGAAGAAGAAAGCTCAAAAAAGGAGCGCAGAGTATATATCTTTAGATCACTATGCTTCTTAACAGGGTATGTCATATTCAAATTTTTATTATTTTATGAAGTGTGTGAGGACATTATACAACGTTGAATATACATTATTAGTAAGTAATGATAGAATGACATTATTTATATACATGTGCTTAAGAAATATTTTGATTCACCTTAAAGACATTGCTTTTAGTTCTTGCACATCAAAAAAGGTTCACAATACATAAGCTAACTTTTTTAATAAAGGTCCTATTCCAAATTTTTAAGAGTGGATTATTCGCTTTTATTTATAATAAGTAGGAAATATATATTAGATATAAGTCACCATGTAGTAGAATGGTAAGTTTTTTTTATAATAATTTTTTAGATGTGCGCTGTTGAGTAATTATGAATGCAAGAGCAAGTTAACTTAGAAGGGCAAGTTAATATTATATATATTTCAATAAAATCAATTATGAAGTGTAATATAAATAAATATTATTATGCTGTTTCTATTACAAACATGATAAATATGGGAAAAAAATAATCCATTGGTTTATTTTAAAATGTTATTAATAATATTAATTTTGGAATTTTTAATTAATTAAATAAAAATGTGATAAATATGAAAAGAGTCGATAAATACATAATCTAATTAATAATTTTTTTAATTTTGGAATTATTTAACTTAACAAATTACAAACATGATAAAGATAGAAATATAATTAAGATGGAAAATCTTATCTTTGAGAATTTTTTCAAACTCTTAATTAATAATATTATTGTTTTCATACTTTTTAATTAATTAAATTTGATATGTTAAAATATCTATAAAATAACATCTACTCTTTTATAGTCATATTAAATTAGAAATGAGATAAAGATGAAAAAAAGAGCTGATAAATACATATTGAATAACATTATTTTCATTTAAAATATTTAGATTAAAAATATTATAAATATAATTAAGATGCAAAATCTTATCTTTTAGAATTTTTTAAATATTATTAATATTATTATTTTAGGAATTTTTAATTAATTAAAATAAAATTATGATAAAGATGGAAAATAACAGTTAATAAATACATATTTTTATTATTTTTAGAATTTTTAATGATTTCAGGTAAAAATAAAATGGATTTTTTGTTATTTTCAAAAGTTCTTTACTAAATAAATTATAAATCTCTTAAAAATTGTGTAGGCAGAGATATCTTTAATGAGGTACCCAACGAGGCTATCACTCTTACCATGTCTATTATTCAACTTGTTCCAAGGTCCAACCCCAAATCAAGGTTCAAATCATCCCATCAATACGACTTCCTCTTCCAATGAGCTTCTCTGGCATCAATCAAAATTTTACCAAATCTTCTATTAGTTGCATATTCTAGCCATGCAATTACCAAAGCCTCTGTTTACATGTGATCACCCAAAAGCGCCAAACTAGTACTATCAAAGTGACCATTCATTCTCCAAAAGCAAATGCCAGATACCAAAATGTCGTGAGAAATCTCCATTTTGCGTTTTGTGCAAACCTCAGCAGTTGTGAACAAGAGCCTCCAATTGTGTCTTATGCTATCATGATATGAACTTTGTCCGCCTCACTATATTCTGTCCAGGCAGTTAAATGCTAGTAGGAGCATGTCTACTGGCAATCATAATTCAAGTCAAAAAAACCTTATCAAGAAAACATCAAAACCAATTATTTGTTCAAAAACAAATAGATATAGAAGATCATACCAATTTTCTCGTGGGTAAGGATGGTCGAATTTTCCCACTTCAACACATAAAAGCTACAATCCTAATATCCAAAAAGGCCAAACTTACTACCCACAAACACTTTGCTTCATAGAATTATTCATCGCTATAGACAAAATCAGAATCGTACACAATACTAATCCCCACACTACAACAGAAAACCCTGATCTAAACGTACCCAAATCACAATCACATACAATTCTAATCTCCACAATACAACATAGGCACCATCTTGTCACCTATTAAAAAGAAGCCAGCTATATACATAGAAGAATGAAAAAAAGGGCATGAAACACACAAGTCAAGAGCACAAGGGCGAGCAGAGAAGGAATCAAAACTATTTGACCTTATCTCAATAAATACAAGGTTCAATGCTTAATAGAAGAATTGTGTAATGTTTACTAGAATATCAGCTATGTATTGACTTAGTTTCTGAAATGGTTCAACTTTGCGGTGTTATTTTCTGGTTTATGGAGAACTTGGTGTCAACTGTCAATCCACCCTTAACAAAATGGTGTGAGCTTTTTTGTCCTAGTTATTTGATTTCTGCTTGAATGTCAGCTGTGATTTTTTATGACAATAGGGAAAAGTTTCAAATTTAAAGAATTTCTAAAGGGTGAAATGGTTTGTCTAATTTATGCTTAAATATTAGGTGGGTATTGACTAGAATTTTGTATGGATTGGTTATTATGGTTATTTCTTTGGAGAAGTTTGAATCCATAGACCGTTGATCTCAGAAGACTTTGTTTTTGATTATTGAGGAGCTTGTCTAAATTTGTTGTTCTCAAGGGCTTGGTCGTTCATTTTGTCGTGTTAAAATGGTGATGTTTTATACTTTGATGGACTATGTTATGGTGATATCTTTTAGGTGTTTCTATCTGAAGTATCAGATCCTTGCTTTGATTTGGCTTTTCTAGTTGTGTAACTGGGAATTTTAGATCAGTAAATGGTTCAATATTGGAGGTTTCTGCTGATTTGGGGTAGATTTTGTCTCAGTTTACTCTTTTTAATGACTTAACCATTCATTTTGATGGGGGCAATCTATGATGTATTGATATTTTATGGGTATTTTCTGTTAGAATAGCCCAACATCTCTATATGAGATGGGTGGTGTCTTGTATATATGTAGGTTCCTACAACTTTCGAAAACCCACGTATATACAAAACACTACTCATCTCATATAGAAATGTGAGAAGTATTCTAACATTTTCCTCTGGTTTATTTGCATGATTGTTGTTTGTATTGGATATTATAGTTGTATAGTTCAGAAGTCTAGATAAGTAGATGGTTATTGATTATTGACTTTATGCTAATTTGGTGAAGAGTCAGTGTTAGTTCACTTTTCTCAAGGGCTTAGTCATTTGTTTTTATGGTTGTGTTTTATGAAACACCTATATTTTCTATTTGCTTTTTTATTAAAATATCATGACAATAGCTTCTTTTTTAGATCCATAATTACTGTTTCATTGCCATATGATTTAGTTTTTTGGTGGGGACTTGGGGCGGGGGGTGGGGGTGGGGGGTGGTTGATGGAGAACGAAAATGGGATTTGAAGGGAGAATAGAACTAGATAGAAATAAAGATAGGTAGGAAGAAGGAGAAACCCAACAAATTGGGAGAAGTTGGACAGATAAACCGATAATTCATGAAGAATTTTGGGAGGTTAACGGATAAAACTTAGAATCCATCAAAGCTTCATATTTTCATTTATCAAAATCTAATGTTTACAATGATGGAAGACTCATATATATAGCGTAACAAAACTACCTAATAAAAATAACGAAAATTACAAGAAAAACACTCTGAAATATGAAAATTACATTCAACTCCCTGAACATCATCAAACTAATAAAATAGAAAATCATTTCTTAAAATAACCTTAATATAACTCAAATTTGTCATCAGGGGAGGGGGCTAATAGTGGTGGTCGGTTATCTGGTGAACTTCTTTTGTTAGCGAAGAAGATGATTTAATAGACCTAAAGCTAGAGTAAGAAACTGAGAAATGAGGTTTATTTTGTAAATAGAGTTGTGATAATGTTCATGTTGAAATATTACTAGCTTTTATATCCAACATGGTATTTTAGTTTGACCTCTCTGATAAAGCATCCATTCCGGCACCTTAAATACCGAAAAAAGTTGATGAAATTAAAAGGACGTTGGAACAAATAGCAACAGAAAAAGGAAAGTTATCAGTTTAGTGATGATAACCGTGTAAGAAGAATGAGGGAGGAGAGACGAACCGATTCTTGGGTAGATCAAACTAGTGTGATTGGTCGAGATGAAGATAAAAAAACCTTGGTCACTAAACTTATAAGCGAAGAAGTATCGGTGGCTTGTGGAAGTGGATCAGATAAGGTCCCTACAATATTCATATTGGGTATGGGTGGCTTGGGAACAACAACTCTAGCTAAATCTACATACAATGATCAAAGAGTCAGAGAGCACTTTGGTGGTAAGCGTACGTGGGTGTGTGTTGGTGAGGTCTTTAACAGGGAAATCATTATGAAAAGTATGATTGAGAGTTGGAGCAAAAATATTGTTCACAAGGAGTCTTCAAGGCAGGAACAACTCGGAGAAATGCTAAAAGATAGAAAATACCTTTTGATTCTGGATGATGTTTGGAATGAGGACTATCTCGAATGGGAGCCATTGCAGGAGATTCTAAACCAAGGGGCAACGGGTAGTAAAATTGTTATCACCGCACAAAATAGAGGAGTCGTAACTAACATTGGAAGTGCTTACACACATGAATTGAAGGGCTTAGGGGATGATGAATGCTTGTCAATTTTTAAGAAGGTAGTTATTGAGAAGGGGAAGGAGGAAGAGTACCAACCCAACCTTTAATGGATATTGGCAGAGAAATTGTGAGAAAATGTGGTGGTCTGCCTTTGGCGGTGAAAACAGTGACAAGTGCCGTTAGAGGTAGACGACCAACAAGAGAGCAATGGGAAAACATCCTGAACAACAGAATAATATGGGGTTTGTCACAATCAAAAGCAGGTATTTTGCCTGCCTTGATGTTGAGCTACACAGAGTTACCCCCACAACTAAAAATTTACTTTGGCTATTGCTCTATTTTCGAGAAAGACATGATATTTAAAAAAAGGAGTTGGGAGCTCCGGCCCAAAATCGCGCAGATCCCTCACATTGAAATAGAAGGACAAGACATCCAATGCTTGACTTGACCACATAGGCGAGTGCCACTTCCAAGCTTCGTTTTCTTTCTGTCCGCACCTACCTTTTTAACTCATTTTATTCATCTTTTTCACTACAATCAAACTTGTGCCTCAGGTTCTATTTCAATCTTGAAGAAGTGCTTGACCACATAGGCGAGGCCCAATATTGCGCACATCCCTCACATTGAAATTGATGGACAAGACATTCGAAGTGCTTGACCACATAGGCGAGTGCCACTTCCGAGCTTCGTTTTCTTTCTGTCCACACCTAACTCATTTTATTGATCTTTTTCGCTGCAATCAAACTTGTGCCTCAGGTTCAATTTGGACGTTGAAGAAGTGGTTTAATGAATGCCATGCTATCTATGCCGCGCTGTTGCTCTCCATCCATCCCGGGTGTAATTTGTTTATTCATCTCCTCTTCTTTTCTTTTGTCAATGCCATGCTTCGTGTCATCTTATGTATCTTTGAAAATATGCTGCTTTCAGTGCCACTTCGCTTTGAACATATTAGTTCGTGAAATTGCTTGCTTCTTATATATTTGTGACAAACTTGCCGATCAACTCTATGTTGTTAAAACTTATTTTTTAGTTTAATCCCTTCCTTTGGATTACTTTGTTTTATTTTAGTAAGAGTATCTTCTTATTTTGTGAACACCTGAGTTTTTCCTGCAGGACTTCACAGACACCAAACATTAGTTTGTTTCCTTCAAAAGCACTTCTAACATAACATCAGCTGTGTTATTCCATTTTCATTCGTTCATGAGCTTCCATATATATATATATATATATATATATATATATATCTGATGAGTTCATGATTTTATTTTATTTATTCATTCATTAGCAAGTTCCCAATTAGTTATCGGTAAATTAATTTTACCATTCTTTGGATTCCGTGAATAATTTGCGTTTTTGAATAGAAATAATGCCATCTGAAGTGTCACATGCCTTCCAAATCAATATATCGCCCCCCAGCATAAAAATTATAAGTATATAACGAAAGGCAAAGTCAGTTCATTCGCCACTGAAAATGCTAAACTTAAAGATGCTCAACAAGTTTAACAATACCAAAGCAAGTTCAAATCTTAAAATAGGTAATAAGAGTTGAGTCTACAAAATGAAAATTACTATTGTACATTACTATTCCAACCTCTTCAATTGAACTTGACTTCCCTAACAGGAGATCTTATTCCCCAAAACTCAAAAGAGCAGGATGTTATTTTTGCTTGAGGCCAGACACGGCGATCAAAGTTGCAGTCCTGCTAATATAAAAGACAAACAAAAGAAGTAGCTTCATCCCCATACAACAACCTCTCTGTTCTTTAATTTTTCGAATAACGACGTTCTACATGAATGACGGTCCACATTGAATGCCTGTTCGTATTAACATCAGCTGTGTTATTCTATTTTCATTCATTCATGAGTTTCCAGATATATATGATGAGTTCATGATATTTCCTCATTAGCAAGTTCCCAATTAGTTATCGGTAAATTAATTCTTCCATTCTTTAGATTCCGTGAATAATTTGCGTTTTCGAATAGAAATAATACCATCTGAAGTGTTACATACATGCCTTCCAAATCAATATATAAAAAAATATATAACGATAGGCAAAATCAGGTCAGTGGCCACTGAAAATGCTAAACTTAAAGACGCTCAACGAGTTTAACAATATCCGACCCAGTTCAAATGTTACAAAAGTTTCTTTCTAACTTCACTTTATAGCTAATAAGAGTTCTCATCACCACCAAATCTGGAGTTCTATCATTAAGAAATTAACACATTTCATGGTTATACACTTTCACAAATACGCATCAATATTCAATCCTTTCAACAAGAATCACATGTAAGCTACAAAACCATTCACCTATTAAAATGAAATCCACCAAGCTAATACCTTCCAAACACGTCAAACACCAACAACAGCAACTAAATCCAAAAAGACACCAATTTTGAACAAGGAAATCACTTTTGAAGGTCAAATCTGGCGGATGCAATGCTTGTTAAGACATCCAATTCAAAGTTCCTCATAACTATCCTCGTTGCTCTAGCAAATGATTCACATGGTTGCAGTTCAAGTTATTCTTGAAAATAAAACAACGTCAAGAAGCATCATAATTATATCTGATTTAGGATCGGAAATCTGTATTGTCAATAGTCTACCATAAATTTGAAAATTAGTCATCCACGCATTTCACATACAAGAAGACGTAAGAAACAGAGAGAAATTCAGATTATTAGCTAATCATGTCTACGCACAGGGCATCATCAGTTCTCAATTCCCTTCGAAGAAGGAAGCATATTATATTTTGTCAATAGCTAAATTTACAAGAGGAACTATCCAAAAAGTCAAATTTGGCAGAAGAAATGATGTTCGGGACGTCCAATTCCAAAGCTCACTATTACCATAACACATAGAGTATGCATATTGCGACTCAAGTAAACATCAAAACAAAAACAATCTGAATGTCAGACTCAATTCCCCGAAATGTACATTACACATCAATTTTTCTCCAAATAGAGCTCAAATGATCATTCAGATGATAATATCTATTTCACCAGTGTCAAACATTTTCCCTTGTACAACGTCAATTTCAATGGTTTCAACAATGATGGGCATATAACTTCACAGTTTTTCCATTTCTCAACTCAAATATCACAAAGCTACTACCTTTCAGACAAATTGAACACCAACAAGCAGAAAACAAATACAAAAAGTCGTCAATTTTGAACCAGGCGACTGACCTTTAACCTTGTTGCAGAAAGGGCAAGCCTCGCACCTGGTAGAGCAAATCAGCCACGGGCGGTTGACCCTGTCATCAAAATTTTAAGCTTGATTTGATGGTTCATTAGGTCTAAAGAACATATTATGGTTTCTAAAAAATATATAGAGCAAGAAGACTAAGTCATCAACATGCATGGGCAGATAGATGTTAAATGAATGATTCAAAGCCAAGAAATCTTTTCTTAAAACATAACATTCTTAGCCAAACTAAGCCCGAATTAGTGAGTTAAGTTGGTTTGATTAACTCAATTAATAAGTGTGATAATTTGGTATATTTGTTTGAAGCTGTTATTATCGTTAATTAATTACACCCGAAATTAGGGCAGAGGATGCTTGTTCGAATTAGGGCAAAAAGATATCCTAAAAGCCTCCAAATTTCTTCAAAAATCGGCGCTTTTTCATTCGATTGTTCGTCATTTTCCCGAGAAATGCACCAATTTCGATTCGTTCGTTCGGGACTTCTGCGAATCAATTGTTCGTCATTTTTGTCAGAAAGAAGTTTGATTCAATTGTTCTTCCATATTTCTGCAAAGGGATGAGCTTTTGATTCGATTGTTCTTCCATATCTGTGTTTTCGTTGCTTTGAGTAGGCGTGGATGCGGGGAGGATGAAGATGTTGACGTACAATGTGAACAGCTTGAGGCAGCGGGTGACGCAGTTCGGCTACCTACTCTGTCTCCTCAACTCCTTGCAGGGCGACATCCTCTGCTTCCAGGTTTCCTCGGTGTCTGAAATATTTCAGTTTTTTTGATCCATTGAAATTGTGGTTGTTGGTACACAACTATTTTTTTAGCTTAATTTTTGGGCTTTTACAGGTTGAACAGGTTATGAGAAGCAGAATGGGTATGCAGAAATGACGAGGTTTTGTTTGAAAATAGTGGGGAGCTTTGATGATCTAATGTTCTTTACGTTATAAGTGAAACAGTTGATATGAGACTGTAGATCAATTCGAGAAAGCAAACCTTCGTTGTTGTAGTTTAACTTTGGTTTTGTGCGACTTCTCTGAAAAAGAATTGTTCACATTTAGTGTTTTTTGATTCATTAGGATAGTGCTCGTTGGCATACAGCTAGTATTTTTTGCTTCATTTTTTTAGCTTTTCAAGGTGGAGTAGATAATGTGAATAGAATAGATGTGTGATAAAGATGGTGTTTTTTGTTAAAAACAGTGTGGAGCTTGAATGATTTAATGTTCTTTGTTTTATAGTGAAACAGCTGATGATAGTATAGATTAATTTCAGAATGCCTTGATTATTGTAGATCAACTTGGTTTTATTTGGCTTATTTGGGATTGTGCTTGATGGTGTAGAAGGGGATTTTGGTTTCATTTCTGAGGTTATATCTGCAGCAGAAGAGATATGTGAGAAGATAATGGTTTGGTTGGGAAAATGGGTGCTTGGATGATTTGTTTTTCTTTTTATGACGAGGGGCATTTGATATGAGAATATGAGACTAGACTTGGGAGTGTTCTTAACATTGGGTTGGTCATATGCAAAGATGCCAACTGGGTGCCACAGTGAAGAGATAAGAAATGCATTTTGGGGATGGTCGAAAGAGGGATAGATGAAGACTTAAAAGGATGTGGGTAGAGGTGATGAAGAAAAACATATGGTCTGCAATATGATAAAGTGGAGGGAAAGGATCTGTAACCCGCCAACTTAATTATTTGGGATGAGGCTGATGAAAAAGAAGAAAAGAAGTTTCAATTGTGGAAGAAATGAGGGTACTTATTCTTATTTGCGTTTGATTTATTAATATGTGTGACTGTGTAGTGCTAATTAGTGGTTGTGACTATGTAGTGCTAATTAATGACTGACATAGATTGCTCTAGATAGTTTTGAGCCATTTGATGAACAAGGAGTTGTTCTTCTTCCTGAGGGGTATATATGTGTGTAATGCCCATTAATGTTCAGCTTATAGAATCTAAGGAGAGATCTTGGTGTTGATTGTTGGGGTTCTTACTGTATAAATATTTTTTGTCAGGAGGCTAAGCTATTGATGCAAGAATTAGCGGCTGATTTAACTACAACTGAGGGATATGAGGCTTTCTTTTCATACACCCACACCTCTTATAAAAGGCTTATTAGATACTCTAGTGAGTTGTTGAAGGTCAACCATTGATGCTAGCTTGCCGATTTTGTCGTTAAAATATTACTTGAATGTTTGCCCGTTGTTGATAGTGAGATAGTCTAATCTTTACTGAGCATACGTAAAACCCCATCTTCGGGTATACAGGTTCTTGCTTGTGTTATCTCAGGATGGTTAGATCTACGCCGTTGCAGCGTGTAGTATCTATTTGAGCTGTTTCAGGGCATCTTGTTTACATGCATCTTAGGAATTTAAGACTAACGGATTGCCTTTATAGGCCTAGATTGATTTCATTCTTAGATCTTCATTGAAATCAGATCAGAATTTCGAGACCCACTTTTAGTTTTTTTGCCTCAATTTCTGTTCGTAGAGTCTTAGTTAGGCTTCGAGTTAGTTTTGACTTTTGTCGGCATTGATCCGAACTTTCCAACCATATATATATATTATATACCATAGGTAGATCCCGCTAGGCCTGCGAGTTGCCGGATGTCAAGATCATGCCACATGGCAAGATCAGATCATGCCAATCAGCCTAACTTCCTCCCATTTTTCTGAGATTTTTCCCATTGAATCACACCTTCATCTTCCTCTTTTGCTCCCATTGAATGACTTTGTTTTTTGTGTAATCCAGTGGCTGTCTACTTCAACGGGGCTACAAACATTCTCTACACTTTTGGAGGGCGTGCAGTTACAGTGTAATACAAATCCTCCACCAATCTTGCTCTCCTGGAGTAACATGCCATTTTATATGTATGTCTCTATTCAAAACAACTGGTTTTAGTACTAGTACCGGTAAGTAAGTAGTACAACAAACAATGGTGCCCATTAAGAGATTCATGTTCCTTTGTCCTCACTTGGGCCCTCCCCAAAAAATTGGTACAGGTACTCCACAATCATAAGAATCAAAATAACACAAATGGTGGTGAAACAGGGAGATCATGCATGCCATGTGTAAGCTTCAGAAGTTCAAGGCCATATACCTGCCAGCAACCCATTAAGTATTTACATTGACACTTCCTTCGGGTTCCTCTGTCTACTGGGCTTTCAGTGCCCTGCTTATGAATCACTCCAATGCCTTTGCTCTGCTTCCAAAAACACCCTTCAGAGACATGGCTGTCATTCTTGTGCTCATTCACCAGGTCCCCCTCTAATTCAAACTTTTTCTTTATTCATGCTCGTTTTTTATTCTTATATATATATCCATGAATTGAACACTCGATGCAAAAAAGAAGCCTTTTTCTTTAAGTGGTGCTCAGATTCAGATGAACAGCGTACCTCTTCTATGCTACTAAAAAGTTGATTTATTGGCTGCCCTTTTATATAACTTTTAGTTAATAAAAGTAATGAGTAATACATTTCCACATATATCGCACAACAAAAATATGTTTTTATAGAAAAAGTTTTGCCATGCTAGGCGGTAATATTTGATTTACGTGTACAAGAATTTAAGTCTTCGAATATTTGTTCTACATGTGCTGCTATAAGTCGTGAATATGCTACTAGTCTGTATAAATGTGTTACTGATCAGAAACTTTTGTTGAATCTCTGAAGCAAAAGTTGATGTTGTGGTTGCAGTTCATTACTTTTGGGTTTGCATGCACACCTCTGTATTTTGCATGGGAAAAGCATGTGTAAACGTGTTCTTGCTAGGCTGCCTGTTGTCATACCCATCTGGTTCCTTGCCATCATCTTCTCCTTCCTCGGACCTATCAACTCCACTGTTGGTTCCTGGTGTGTTCTTCCTCACCAGCGCTGGAGAGAACCTCTTTTCCCTTGCCTTGTCGACTTTGCCTGCTGCTCTGCTTCGCGACTGCCATGGTGAAGTCGTCCTCTGAATCACGAAGATGGAATCGGGGTGGAATGGGGATGGATGGAAGCAAGGAACGAACCTTACTCCCAGGTTGTTCTTCCTGAAAAGTCGGAAGAGAATAACAAGCTAAAACAAAGATTTTATTATCACCAAAAGATCCCAATTACAAGTCTCGTACTCTGTTTTTATATCCCCTGTTTACATCCTCTGTTCCACACCCCCGCCCTGCTGTTTCCCGCTATATTCATACCAGTTCCATCCTCCTTGGCTTCATCGTCTACATCATCCCTGCCTTGGCTCACATGTTCACCTTCCGCTCACCCTCTGCAGGTATAAATTAAGCTCTCCTTCTCATTTTACTATATTCTTTGTGTTATATGGCACTGTAAATTTTATCATCCTTGTAATTTACTTCATCTTGATCAAGCTGGTTTGTACATGTACTGATAGAGTAGATAATATCTGTTATCTACCGATAGAATAGACAAGTTGCCGTCACTTTGTCATAAAGATCAATTGTTGATGACATATTCTATTGGGTTTTTGGAGTTGATATTGAATATTGGTTGGTGTGCAGAATGCAGTGGAGAGGCCACCATGGTTTGAGGGGAGATGAACAGGAGCATACTCCATCAATGCTTTTGTGGTGGTGTGGGTTTTGGTGGTGGGATTTGGGTTTGGAAGATGCGCTTCTGTGACCAACTTTGTGCATCAAGTGGACACATTTGGTCTCTTCACCAAGTGCTACCAGTGCCCAATTCCTCACCCTCCTCTTGTGCAGAACTCTACTGCTCCTTTCCCTCCCTCTCCTTCTCCCTATGCTTCCCACCACCAGATGCACCATCCCCACAGCCCTTGAAGCCCTTGAAGTGGGTGTTCAATTGAGCAAGTGGGAGGGGGAGTTGTCCAAAGTTGTGAAGGTAGCTTGGTCTGTTCAAGAAAAGAAAGAAAAACAAAGAAGAGAGTTTTGACAATATTAGGAATCTTTCTTATGGTGTTTTCAATGCCTCTTTAGGAGTTGTGGCTTATTGATGTAGTGAGCTTGGAAGCAATGATTGAGTGTTTTGTATGTTGACATTCTTGAGTGTTTTGTATGTTGACATTCTCATGCGCCAAAAGGTGTACACCAAGTCTTCATCAGTTGCTTTTTGAATCATCTTGTAGAGCTTGAAAAAGAGGATTTAGCGATTGGTTTATATATGTTACAAGTACATAAATCCTCCCCTTAGATTTTGGCGATCATTGCATCTTATTCTTTTGGTGGTCACTGTGTCTTTTTTTCTTTTTGTTCTGTATCAAACCTCGACCAAAGTAGCTAATGAAAGCGTCCCCCAGCACCATAAGATAGTAAGGCATTTCAATCCTATTATTCATCTTAACTCCTGGAACAGCAACATATATTCACATATAATCTATTAGCCATTCTTGATTTAATATAAACAACATGACTAATAGAGGGATCAAAATTGTCAAGTATGATGAAAAAGATCACTCGAATTTCTTTCGGATGATACCATTGTAGGGGCAATAGCAGACCCACATTTGCTACTAATCTATCATCAGCTCAAGTCTTTAACTTTTGAACCAACAGATAAAAAGGAGAAAAATTAGGCATGAAAAATACTGGCAAAGAATCCAAAAGACAATGTGCTTTCCTGTGTTCAAGACTGTGGAAACGGAAAAACTTTTTAAGAATGCCGTGCACTTACAAGCAGGCTTGCAAATTTTACGAAGAGTCCATTGATTTTTGTGTTTGTTCATATATAGCATATATATATCTGAAAGTCTTTATGAAAATGTAGGTATAAGCCTTTTGTAAATAAATGCACACTGATACATTGTTACCATCCAATTGGAGTTGCAAGAAAGGGCCTAAGAAAATTTGTACAAAGTGAAGCCAAGAAAAAAACAAAAGAAAGACAAGAACATAGAAGAAGTGATTAAAATTTATTTAGTTTTCAACTAAATAAATTTTTCACTCTGAAATCTAACTGAAGTTTTTCACTCAGAAAAGCAAATAATAACCGTAATAGTTTTTGTGATTATACAGAGAACTTAACCCTTCCATCGTCTGCTGCACTTCCTTTGAAAATTGCACATTTTCCTCTCTGCTCCAGTATTCTGAGTGCTCTCATCAATAGTCCGATCAGTACCCTCCAGCTCTGATCAAAGATTAAACTTTAGAAAGATGACCAACGAGCTAAATTACACAAGTCTGATAAATAATTACATTGATCAGCACTTTGTTTAGCAAGTATTATTCAAGCTTATAACCTATTCTTCTACATACAGTAAAAAAGTAGCCTCAATTTGTTTCCACACCATTATAAACATAACTATCCCATAATTCAAGTTTTTGTACCAAATAAAATCTGGTAAACCAAAATTTCAGAGTTTTCTCGTTCCAAGAAATAAAAGAGAAGAAAAAATAGCACTCTCACTACCCATTTCACAAGTTTCTATTCCAGAGCGCAGATCATCCACGCTCTTCACACTGTCCTCAAAAACTATTGTCTTTAACCTTAATACACAAAAAATGAAAAGCAAGTGAAAAATTATTCACACATATAAATACATATACATCTCCAACTGCCCAAACCCCAAGTTTTGTTCTGCTTACAAAGTTTAAGATACAATCAGCCCAATCTTGAGTTCTACTCTCCTATATAAAATCCCCTAGGTTCTGCATTCTACTCTCCTAGTGACTCCTTCGGTCAAATGCGTCTCTGCAATTATATAATTGACAACATTACATACAGAATAGAGCAGTTAAGAACTCCAGCTTTTCAAAGTAATTGCCAAATATGAACAAACAGGGAGAATGCACTGCCCGACAAAAGATTAAAAACCATGTTTCAGCAAATGGCAACAATTCTTAAAAGTGCTTTTCAACAGAAAGTCGAATATGCTATTTTTTCTTCAATTTAAGGCTTGAACTGATAGCCCTCTCATTGAAGCCAATTAACCACAACAGTCTAGGATCAATACAAGCATCAATGACAAATTAGGATTTGCGCAATCAGTTGAGCTACGTAGAGTTACCCCCACAATCAGTTGACAAATTAGGATCAATATGGGATTTGCCACAATCAGTTGAAGGCATTTTGCCTGCCTTGATGTTGAGCTACATAGAGTTACCCCCACAACTAAAGAATTGCTTCGGCTATTGCTCTATTTTCGAGAAAGATACTTTACTGAAAAAGATAAGTTGATAAGGTTGTGGGTGTCTCAAGGCTATATTATTGTAAATGATGGGCGAAGAAGGAAGAAGTTGGAGAAAAATGTTTTGAGGAGCTATTGGCTCGTTCTATGTTCCAGGAGCCAGAAAGAGATGAAGATGGCACCATAAGGAGATGCAAGATGCACGATCTTGTACACGACTTGGCTCAATGGGTGACCAAAGAAGAGTGTCGCATCATAGGAAATGACAATGCAAATAATAATAATAATGCCTTAAGCCAGCTTGCCGGTGTTCGCCACTGTGCAATAAGAAGAAAACTGTCAACAGGGGACATCAATTTAGCCGGAGTTGAAAATTTGCGGACTCTCATTTATTCGCCCAATGGTGAAGTAACTATGGAGCCAATTGATCTAGTAAAGTTGTTGAAGAGCGTTAGGGTGCTGAACTTAAGAAATTGTAGGGTCCATCCTCATTCATGGAAGCACCTTGGGAAGCTAGTACACTTGAGGCATCTGGATTTGAGGGATATGGATTTGACCCAACTACGTGCTGCGCCAATAGCGAAATTGAAGGAGCTCACATACTTGTGCTTGTCGGACAATGATATGAAGACTTTGCCGGAAAACATTGGTACCCTTTCAAGTTTGAGACAATTGAACGTTAGTAGGTGTACTTCGTTAGTGAACTTGCCCAAAACAATTGTTTCCCTTCCACATCTGCAGGTAATCAACTTGGGATGTTGCTATAGTTTAGAGGAATTGCCAGAGGGGATCCTTGAAATGACCAGTTTAAGACAATTGAATGTTGAATGGTGTTGGGAATTGAAAAAGGTACCAATTCCAAGGCGAAAGGATGTGGTGGTGAGATTAAACAGATTCCCGGTAGAGGAAGCTGGTGGAGATGAAGGAGGAGGATGCAGTCGCAGCAACATCGGAGAGCTGGCAGCTGTGAATATCAGAGCGGAATATCTCCATATATGCAACTTGGAGGAGGTGGGGAGCAGAGATGAGGCTCGAACTGCCAATCTAGAGGCGAGGACTAGTCTTCGTACTTTGGACCTTTCCTGGACGGACGCTGGTAGTGGTGCTCGTAACGTCACTCACGTAGCAGCAGATGGCGTGTTGGAAGGGTTACGTCCACCTCCCTCCCTCATTTCCTTAGAAATACGACGATTATCCAGGCCAAACATTTCCAAGTTGGATGGGTGATGGGGGCGCCGCCTTTCGCCGCCTTCAACACAGTTAGCCTCTGAGAACTGCAAGAACTGCACCCAACTGCCGCCTCTTGGTCAGCTGCCAAGCCTCGAAAATCTAACCATTGCAGGACTGGATGGAGTGGAGAGAGTCGGGAGGGAATTCTTCGGTGGCCCATCACCCACCTTCCCCTGCTTGAAGTACCTTACTTTCCGACGCATGAGGAACTGGTCGGAGTGGGTGGCGTTGTCCCCCATCAGCAGTGAAGGCGAAGAAGGAAGCGCCGAGTCACCGATCATGCCAGCACTGGAAATATTGGATTTCATTGACTGCCCCAAGCTGGAGGCGATGCCCCCAATCTTCACCACCTCCCTCCGCAGGCTCGCCATAGACGACAGCAGTCCTATGCTATATCATAGTAGCTTTCTCCAATTCCTTCCTCTCTACGAGACTATTGCCATAGTTGGCAATCGTTGGAGCACCAGATCAACGGAGGACGCTCATAATCCCTTGATTTGTGTTGTTATTGGTGAGAAGGCGACGGAACTTCCTGCCGGCCTCCTCCTCCACCAGACTGCCCTGCGAATGCTCATACTTGCCGATCTCCCGCTCTTGAGGTCTCTCCCTGAGGAGCTCACGCAACTCACGGCTTTACAGCAACTGATCATCCGGAACTGCCCCGAGCTAAGTGGGAGGTGCCGGGTTGGGGGGAGCTCTGGCCCAAAATTGCGCACATCCCTCACATTCGAATTGATGGACAAGACATTCGAAGTGCTTGACCTGATCAAAATAGGCGAGTGCCACTTCCGAGCTTCGTTTTCTTTCTGTCCACACCTAACTCCTTTAACTCATTTTATTCATCTTTTTCACTGCAATCAAACTTGTGCCTCAGGTTCAATTTGGACGTTGAAGATGTGGTTTAATGAATGCCATGCTATCTATGCCGCGCTATTGCTCTCCAGCCACCCCACGCCATGCTTCGTCGTCATCTTATGTATCTTTGATAAAATGCTGCTTTCATTGCCATTTCGCTTTCCCCATATGCAGGGGAACGTATTTGTTCGTGAAATTGCTTGCTTCTTACACATTTGTGACAAGCTTGCGGATAAACTCTGTGTTGTTAAACATTATTATTATTAGTTTAATCCCTTCCTTTGGACTACTTTGTTTTATTTTAGTAAGAGTGTCTTCTTATTTTGTGAACACCTTGAGTGTTTCCTGTAGGACTTCACAGACACCAAACATTAGTTTGTTTCCTACAAAAGCACTTCTAACATAACATCGGCTGTGTTATTCCATTTTCATTCATTCATGAGCTTCGAGATAAATATAGATGATGAGTTCATGGTTTTATTTTGTTTTTCCTCATTAGCAAGTTCCCAATTAGTTATCGGAAAATTAATTCTACCATTCTTTAGATTCCGTGAATAATTTGCGTTTTCGAATAGAAATAATGCCATCTGAAGTGTCACATACATGCCTTCCAAATCAATATATAAAAAATATAAGTATATAACGAAAGGTAAAGTCAGGTAACTCGCCACTGAAAATACTAAACTTAAGGATGCTCAACAACTTGACCAATACCAGAGCCAGTTCCCGCTTCTTACTAACTTCGCTTTATATCTAATAACAGTTCCCACTCGAGTTGGGTCTACAAAATAAAAATTACTATTATACAACCTCTTCAATTGAACTTCACTTTCACGCCAGAGATCTTATTCCCCAAAACTCAAAAGAGCATGAAGTTATTTTTGCTTGACAAACATAAGAAGTATCTTCATCCTCGTACAAGCACCTCTCTGCTCTTTACTTTTTGAATAACCAGGTTCCACATGAATGACGGACCATCTCGTATTAATCCTTTCAAACATCAATCATGCAAGACTGTCGAACAGCCGATCCCATTGTCGTTCCAGGCTGCACTTTCATCTGTAATGTTATGCTCTCTTCAGCTTCTTTTACACAAAATCCATGGCTGCTGCTACAGCATACTTCACACTCATCCTCTCCGTGAGGCTAAAATAGCCTAAATTTTTAATTGTCAATGAATTCAATGAAAACTTAAAAGAACAAAGCTCAAAAAAGGAGCGCAGAGTATATATCTTTAGATCACTATGCTCCTGAACAAGGTATGTCATATTCAAATCATGTGGCACACAACACTTGGATCAAACAATGACATAATGGATGAAGAATATTTTTTTCTGCATAGAAAACTTCGAGAAGACGTCAAAATGACTATCCATTGCTTGTAATGTAGTCAAATGCTTCTAGGCTTTAGATGTATTCCAGTATATATTTGGTGACAGAACGTGAACCAAATGATCATCAACCCACCTACAAAATAACAGGGTGTCTGGTAAACCACTTAAACAATATTTGAATTCAGTTCGTGATATTCTACTTCTAGCAAATTGGAAAACTCTTAAAACCCACCACTAAAAACTCTTTCAAATATTAGGAAAATCTATAAAGTGGCAATCAGTTCACAAAACATACACCATTCCCATTGAAGAAAAAACCAAACAACTAGAGATTTTATCACTTGCACGTGTGTGTCCGATATAAGTATATTTGACGAATCCACATATTACATTTTAACTTATAACAGTTAGTAAAAGTATAGGCCTCGTCATCACACACACCTTATCCCAACCAGCAAGCAATCAGGAGCATATACTTTGTTCAACCAATTAACAATGAGAAGTGCTCTATGCCAACTGACTTTTCTCAAGAAACACTCCAATGAGAAACAAACTAGATGAAAGTGAACGAAACAAGGTACAATAACCGGTTGACTAAACATACGCTCACAAATACATACTTTCGCCCCTTCATCTCCTCCTCATCTTTTAAATCTGATTGATCTGGATGGATTTTGCAGCTCATTTTGTCAATTAAGTCTGTCAATCATTCCAAGGTTAAAACAGAAACATGAATAGCATAAAAATATGCAAACACATAGATGATTAATAAGTGTACGTGCATTACACCTGATGAATCAACAAGTTGTTCACCATCCACAGTCAGTATTGGCACTTTCTTATAATCCGACCATGTAATCTCCTTTTTGCTATGGGGTTGACCTCCACAACTTTGTATGGAATATCATAGTAGTACAAGAATGCTGAAAAACAATAGCATACAAAGTAAACACAAAAATTCAGTTATTTCTGAATAAGAACATTATGTAGAATCGTTTATTTTATGGTATGCAGAATTGATTGGTGCCGATACATATGACAATTACAAACGAAAAAGACAAGCACAATAGAATATCATAATGCACCATCATTATATTATATCTAGCATGTAGCATGTTGCCAATTTTTCACTAGTTCTCATCACCACCAAATCTGGAGTTCTATCATTTAGAAATTAACACATTTCATGGTTATACACTTTCAATGAAATGCTTGTTAAGACATCCAATCCAAAGTTCCTTATAACTATCCCCATTGCTCTAGCAAAAGATTCACACAGGTCGTAGTTCTAAGTTATTCTTGAAAAGAAAACAATGTCATAAAGCATCATAATTATATCTGATTTAGGATTGAAAATTGTATTACCAATAGTCCCACCATAAATTTAAAAAATTAGTCAGCTGCAAATAAATTGACATCTAGCTACTGCACAATTCAATGTGTTGCCAACTTTTATGTTATCATTAAGCGAGCAATAATGATGCAAAAACATAGAAGATTAGGTAATTATTTTATGTTGAGAGTGTTTTCTTCCCTATATGGAGTGAAATAAGGACATAAAATTAAAATTTGAGATGAATCCAACTACAAGAAATAGAAAACAAACTCTCAGCCCCAATTTACTAAACTGACACAGTAGTTTAGAAAGCTTGTTACCTGCACTTCTACATCAGTTGAAATCTACAACGCACCCAATATAACTGAAATGTTTGTCGCAATTTGTTTAACCTGAAATTTTCAGTCATAATAAATTACAGATTACCTACATCTACTATGAGGTTGATATTTATAGGCAGTAATAAAAGTAGAACGCAGTAAACAGTCATGAAACCTGTGACATAGTAAAAAACTACAAATTCCCCGTTGATCTGCCAAACCAAAGTCCAACCAATAATGGAAACTAGAATACAAAAATAAAGTAAAAAGAAAACCTGTTCAACTCTATCCTCCCTGGCAAATCAGAATAATCAAAGGATGAAAGTACAAACAGAGACAATTTAGTCAGTGTGTTGGTGCATTGATGTTACAATTTTAACCATGAAACCAATATAGTGTATAGAACATAAAAAAAGTCAATTCATACGGAAGCATTTCTCATAAGTAACATTGATCATTTGCCACGTTCATTTCACGTAATCATCACCACCATGAATATCATCAATAAAAAAACAAAGTAACTGTTTACACAGGGTGCTTAGTCTAATATATACTTCAAATGAGCAAGAAATAGGTTGAAGTTATATGTCATTTTTTTGCAATATATATTATAGAAAAGCATCATGATAAGATTGCTATTTGAGGAACGCTAATAGATGTGCATAAGTTGTATGTTGTTGAGGCTAGAATATGATATAAGGTAAAAAATATATTCACTAACATCACACACTGCAGGAGATCTTACTTAGGTCAAAGAATTAAAATGGAAACCTAAGGCTTGTGTAGTTCTTTCTGCTGATTCCTTTCATCCGTCTGAGTTGGTCCAATTTTTTTCACCCTTGTCAATCATTTGCCTCGGTAAAATGTTCAAGGCAACAATTCTAGTGTCAAAATCTTTTTTGCTATCTTCTTGATCAGGTGAATACATTGTATTTTGTACCTAATACATTGTATTCTTTGCTAAAGGAAAGAATTCGAGTAGGGAAGGAACTCTTGGAAGCAAAGGGAATTGACTTTGTTATGCTATGGCATATTTATTAGTATATATTTAAGACTTGAATCAATGAATAATTTATTTCATGTTTCATACTTGTAAATCATATTTTGTTTGTAGTATAATAGCTTTATGCAAGGCAAAGACAGAAGAGGAGAAAAGATCATGGTCAAAAATCCGTTAGCGGTTAGGAAATGAATCATTTTATCTGTTATTATAACCATAAGGAGCTCTGTTTAGTTTGTGCTATTTTCTTTAACACTAGTCTTCATCCTAGTTAATACCTACTTGCCTTCATTTAATGTGCTATATTTATATATATATATACTATAGAGTGTGAAGTTGGATTGTTATATATTGTGTGTTCTTTTTAAGGAAGTGTGAAGTTAGTTGATAGTTGTACATAGAGTGAAGTTAGCGGATAGTTGTATATAATGTGAAGTTAGTTGATCCTTGTATTTAGTGTGAAGGGATATTTAGTCTGGATGTTACAAACATCAACATGCAAAGTTTGAACCAAGAATGCAGATCTACTTTCCACACCTTCTGTTTGATGTTTGATCCCTGTCCAAGCGCTCACTTTCCTCTTTCAGTTCTTGCATCACGGCACTGCCTATTTCATTTGAGTCGTTGACAAGGCGCTTCAAGCATGAAAGATATTTTGCTTTAGCATCTGGACGGCTCATCATAAACTGCCGAACGTTAGGCTGCAGAAACAATTAAGTTACCCGAGGGAGTCACAAATCAAATTCAACACTGCTGTTAAGAACTAAAAAAAATGATGGGCTGTATGAGAATGAGAGATCCAAGGTCTCATCACACACAAACAAATGACAAAAACCAACCAAAAGATATTTTACTGCAACCTCCCACGGAATGGATCTTTACTAAAATGCTGCTTTTCATGGCTCTGCAAAATTATATTTTATGATGCATAACAAATCAGCTGAAATCCAGACTTGATGCTAAGTTCCTGATCATATACCTGTTTGAAGATATCAATAAACTGGCGAAGGGTGCAATCATGGCGGAGGCAATCATTTCCGTGGTAGTAGAGAACCTCAAGGTGGCCGCAACTGAAATTGCGTGGCTGTTGGGTCTCAAGAAAGAGCTGGAAAATCTTTCCAGTGAATTCTCCGCTATCAAGAACGTGCTTCAAGATGCTGAGACGAGGCAGATCGGTGACGAAGGCGTGAGGGGCTGGCTGCAAAAGCTCAAGGGCGTAGCATACGACGTCGAAGACCTGCTAGAGGAGTGGAGGATATGCTTTGGAGATCATCAAGTAAGAAATTCCTCGTGTTCTAATTGGACCTCTCTTTTAAAGCATCCATTACGGCACCGTAAATACCGTAAAAGAGTAGATGAAATTAAAAGTAGGTTGGAACAAATAGCAACAGAAAAGGAAAGGTATCGGTTCAGTGATGATACCCGTGTAAGAAGAATGAGGGAGGAGAGAAGAACCGATTCTTGGGTAGATCAAACTAGTGTGATTGGTCGAGATGAAGATAAGGATACCTTGGTCACTAAACTTATAAGAGAAGAAGGCTTCATGACTTGTGGAAGCAGATCAGATAAGGTCCCTACCATATTCATATTGGGTATGGGCGGCTTGGGGAAAACAACTCTAGCTAAATCTATTTACAATGATGAAAGAGTCAAAGAGAAATTTGGTGATAAGCGAATGTGGGTGTGTGTTGGAGAGGTCTTTGATGGGGAAGTCATTATGAAAAGTATGATTGAGAGTTGGGGCGAAAGTGTTAAGCCATCACTGCGGGAACAACTTGCAGAAATGCTAAAAGATAAACCATACCTTTTGATTCTGGATGATGTATGGAATGAAAACTATGAAAAATGGGAGCGATTGCAGGAGATTCTCAATCAAGGGGCAAAGGATAGTAGAATTGTTATCACCACCCGAAATACAGGGGTCGTAGCTAAGATTAGAAGTGCTTACACACATGAATTGAAGGGCTTAAATGAAGATGAATGCTTGTCAATTTTTAAGAATGTAGTTATTGAGCCGGGGAAGGAGAATGAATATGAACCTTTGATGGATATTGGCAGAGAAATTGTGGGAAAATGTGGTGGTCTGCCTTTGGCGGTGAAAACACTGGCGAGTGCCGTTAGAGGTAGAGAACCAACAAGAGAACAATGGGAAATGGTCCGAAACAGTAAAATATGGGATTTGAAAGAATCTGAAGAAGGCATTTTGCCTGCCTTGATGTTGAGCTACGTAGAGTTACCCCCACAACTAAAGAATTGTTTCGGCTATTGCTCTATTTTTGAGAAAGATACTTTATTGAAAAAGATAAGTTGATAAGGTTGTGGGTGTCTCAAGGCTATATTGTTGAAGAAGAAATTGGAGAAAAATGTTTCAAGGAGTTATTGGCTCGTTCAATGTTCCAGGAGCCGGAAATAGATGACGATGGCACCATAAGGAGATGCAAAATGCACGATCTTGTACATGACCTTGCTCAAGCGGTGACCAAAGAAGAGTGTCGCATCATAGGAAATGATGATGTAAACAATAATAATAATGCTTTGAGCCAGCTTACTAGTGTTCGCCACTGTGCAATAAGAAGAACACGGTCAACAAGGGACATCAATTTAGCCGGAGTTGAAAATTTGCGGACTCTCATTTATTTGCCTTATGTTGGAGTAACTCCAGAGCCAATTGATCTAGTAAAGTTATTGAAGAGCGTTAGGGTGCTGAACTTAAGAAATTGTAGGGTCCGTCCTCATTCATGGAAGCACCTTAGGAAGCTAGTACACTTGAGGCATCTGAATTTGAGGGATATGGATTTGACGCAACTACATGCTGCATCAATAGCGAAATTGAAGGAGCTCACATACTTGCGCTTGTCGGACAATGATATAAAGACTTTGCCGGAAGACATTGGTACCCTTTCAAGTTTGAGACAATTGAATGTTAGCTGGTGTACTTCGTTAGTGAACTTGCTCAAAACAATTGTTTCCCTTCCACATCTGCAGGTAATCAACCTGGGATGGTGCTATAGTTTAGAGGAATTGCCAGAGGGGATCCTTGAAATGGCCAGTTTAAGGCAATTGAATGTTGAATCCTGTTCGAAATTGAAAAAGGTACCAATTCCAAGGCGAAAGGATGTGGTGGTGAGAATAAGCATATTCCCGGTAGAGGAAGCTGGTGGAGATGAAGGAGGAGGATGCAGTCGCAGCAACATCGGAGAGCTGGCAGTTGTGAATATCAGAGCGGAATCTCTCAGTATATGCAACTTGGAGGAGGTGGGGAGCAGAGTTGAGGCTCGAACTGCCAATCTGGAGGCGAGGACTAGTCTTCGTACTTTGGACCTTTCCTGGACGGACGCTGGTAGTGGTGCTCGTAACGTCACTCACGTAGCAGCAGATGGCGTGTTGGAAGGGTTACGTGGTGCTCGTAACGTCACTCACGTAGCAGCAGATGGCGTGTTGGAAGGGTTACGTCCACCTCCCTCCCTCGTTTACTTAATTATACAGGATTATCCAGGCCAAACATTTCCAAGTTGGATGGATGATGGGGGCACCACCTTTCGCCGCCTTCAAGATGTAAAACTCGAGTACTGCAAGAACTGCACCCAACTGCCGCCTCTTGGTCAGTTGCCAAGCCTCACTACTCTAACCATTGCAGGACTGGATGGAGTGGAGAGAGTCGGGAGGGAATTCTTCGGTGGCCCATCACCCACCTTCCCCTGCTTAAGGTCACCTTACTCTCCAACGCATGAGGAACTGGTCAGAGTGGGTGGCGTTGTCCCCATCAGCAGTGAAGGCGAAGAAGGAAGCGCCGAGTCACCCATCATGCCAGCACTGGAAAAATTGGAATTCATTGACTGCCCCAAGCTGGAGGCGATGCCCCCAATCTTCACCACCTCCCTCCGCCGGCTCACCGTAGACAACAGCAGTCCTATGCTATATCACACGAGCTCTCTCCAATTCCTTCTTCTTCCGCTCTACGAGACTATTGCCGTAACTGACAATCGTTGGAACCGCATATCAGTGGAGGCCGCTCATGAACCCTTGATTTGTGTTGTTATTGATGAGAAGGCGACGGAACTTCCTGGCAGCCTCCTCCTCCACCACACTGCCCTGCGAATGCTCATACTTGCCGATCTCCGTCGCTTGAGGTCTCTCCCTGATGAGCTCATGCAACTCACGGGTTTACAGCAACTGATCGTCAGGAACTGCCCCGAGCTAAGTGGGAGGTGCCGGGTTGGGGGAGCTCTGGCCCAAAATCGCGCACATCCCTCACATTCGAATTGATGGACAAGACATTCAAAGTGCTTGACTTGACCGCATAGGCGAGTGCCTTCTTTAACTCATTCAATATTGCTATGGTTTTCTTTCTGTCCACACCTAACTCCTTTAACTCATTTTATTCATCTTTTTCACTGCAATCAAACTTGTGCCTCAGGTTCAATTTGGACGTTGAAGATGTGGTTTAATGAATGCCATGCTATCTATCCATGTCTTTTTTCACTGCAATCAAATTTTCCATCTTTATTCAATGAATTAATTTATTAATTGAAAATTTTGAAAATAATAAACAATAGGGGTGTTTGTCAACTCTTATTTTTCATATTTATCAGATTTGTAAATTGATTAATTAAGAATTCCAATAATAATAATAAAATAAACACTTATATTCTCTGTCTTTATCAAATTAGTAAATTTATTAATTAAAAAACTCCCTCATGATAAAATTGTGTGCTTTTTCAATTTAGAAAATTTTCATCTTTATTGGATTTGTAATTTCATAAATTAAAAATTTTCAAAAATAATAAACTTCAGTTGTCAAACCTTATTATTATTATACTTAACTGGAATGTACTAATTTTTAGTCTAATTAGAATATATCATTTTTTATAATTGTAGTATAATATTTATAGAGTTTACAATGGAAACCTAATTTAACTAATATACAAATTTCTGCAAAAGCATATAAAAAAATTATTAACTTTTAAATCGAGTTAGATTGTATTTTAAGTTTGATTCAATTGTTTTTAAAAAAGGTATAAAATCCAAAAAATTAGATGACATTTTTAGCAAATTGGTATTTTTTTTCTAACAATGGTAATACTATTTTTTTCAAATATATCAATTTTTAAATGTAAAAAATACTAAAAGTTTAAAATTGAATCGGGCATGCACCAAGTGCCATGCCATGTGAGGAGCATTGAAAATGGTTAAAATTTTGAAGGGAATATAGTTTTTCAAAAATTAACTATTTAAATAAGTATGATATAATATAAATAAAATTATTTTAATTTAATATGATAAATTTTATTAAAAAATACTTTTAGTTTTGGAAGTAGATTGATACATAATATGAAAAGGAAATGATGATGTATAAGTATAATATATAAAATAAAAAAAATAAATTATAAGATATTAGCTATAATAAATATCAATATATAAAAAAATTATGAAAATTTAAATTGAGTTAGATTGTATTTTAAGTAAATTCAAAATTTTTAAGATATATAAAATTCAAACAAAGGGAATCATTTTGAGAAGTGTTAATTAAAATTATGATGAAGATATTATAAATTTAATTTTAATATGTTAATTTTTTAAAAAGTATAATAAAAGATACAAAAAAGATATAAATTAAAATAGAATGCCTGCCGCGAGACATGGGGGATCATTTTGAAAAGAAATAAAATTTAGCAAGTAATATATTTTCCAAAAAAAATATCTATTTTGAAAGTATAATATAATACAATTGAATTTATTTAAATCATAAGTAAAAGATTAATTTAATATGGAATATTTTAATAAACTATAGATTTAGATTTGGTAGCAAGTTGATATATAATGTTAAAAAAAGATGAAAATAGTTAATGTAATTAACTTATAAAATTAAAAAATTAAAATATGAGATAAAAATTCATATGTATGAATATAATTAGTTTATGTGCGTGGGTTTTCCCCTAATTTTATAAAAATAAAATGTGTAATTTGCTTAATAAAAAGTCATCTTGTTAAAATCCTTTGTTGACTATCTTATTTCAATGTGATCTGATTGATATAATGCTAACATATCTACAATTAAATTAATATAAATATCATTTTTCGATATCGTGTCAACAACTCAAAGATATAGATATGTATGAAACATATCGGAGATATATCAAGATATTATAAACATTAATTTAAACCAATATTTTTAAAATCAAGACCAATTGGATCAATATTCTTATTAGAAAAAGTTACTAGCGGTAACATCATACATATCAATATGAGCTGTATGACGTGACAAAACTAAATATGCATAAAATGAAAGCTTTTATTTTTTATTAAGATTTTAAAAATCTCATTAGTAATATTCAATGGACGGTGCTTTGGTGACACTTGATTGGCTATTACAGTTATATTAGTTGTATGACTTTCCGGGCAGACTATCATTCGCTCTTAAAAATCTGTAATTAGAATGATTTTAGTTCAAGATGAATTCATAGTTAATTTTGAATTAGATAAATTGGTATAGTAATTTACATAGCGTGTGTGAAAAAAACAGCACATTAATTTTAGTGTTTGACTAAAACTTGAGAATAACAAGATGAGTTTAAACTAAGAAAAAATCAATAAAAAAATCAAATTGATTCATTACATGAAACACACTATTGATTATGAACATAAGAAAAATATATGGTATTCTATGGTAGTATTCTACCAACTACCAATTATGTTTAATTTAGTGAGGTTGAGTTTTTCACAATTAGAATTATATTATTTTTGAAAAAACCTAATATAAATATATAAATCAAATTGATTCGATTTTAAATACTCCTTTGGAGGTTCTTTATTTGGGGGCGAGACATGAAGCTGAGTATAACGCTCAATTAAGCCTAATCAAGCAAAAACACTAAATTAAATCAAACATTATGCTTAGTTAAGCCATAATTAGGAGCCCTACCAAGTACGTACCAATATTACCCCCTCCCCATCCATCCTTCACCTACATAAACCCTTTCTCTACAAAACCCTAACCCGACCTATAAATCCTCCCTTCCTCCCTACCTCGCCCACAACTACATCAATGGGACGAACCTTTGCTTGGAGATGTTAAAATGTGAGCTGCTATCTGACTTCGTTTTATAAGAAAGTGTGCATCTTTTCTTTCCATGGCTCTTTGGTGCATCTCACTTTGGTATATTACCTTGTTTGATTATAAGGAAGGTTTAATTTGTGGACAATTTAGGGGTATAGGTAAATGAACTGGGAAAATGGCGTTAAAACAATAGGATTTTTTATTTTTTATGGTATATTTTAACTGTTGTTTTTCTATGTAACTGACAACTTTTTATCTGTTTCATCAATATATATTTGGCATGTTTATTTAATAGCAATCTTGGCTTGGTTAGCGCCTATGTTTGGAATTGGATGTTTTGGATAATAAATTAGCGGAGTGTAAATTTTGTATGAATTGATATTTATGAGCTTGTTTCAAGACCTGATTGCAAATGAACTGGAATTATGCACGCTGATTTTGATATATTGAAGGAAATTTTAACTCTGATTCGTGTGCTGATTTTTTCTTGAAGAAAATTTCAAGTCCATGACCTTTGCAATATGATGTAAATAATGCCCTGTTGCTTGTTTTTGATCTTTTTTATTGGTATTGCTAAATGTTTTCACTATTCGGGTTTGCTTTGGATGCTGGATTTGTTTTATGGTGGCTTCCAATGACGTTTCTAAAACCATGCTAATGCTGAGTTGTGTGATGTAATTGTAATTTTTATCTTATGAGGAAGCTCGTTTAAACCTATTGATTTACTATTAAGGGCAAAGGCGTGTTGAGTACATGTTCAGTTTTCATAGAGCTAATTGCATTGTTCTTTATAGCTTTTGTTCAATTTTTCATGCATTGTATGTAAGCGATGATGATACATTAATACCCAGGTCATTTATGAGACCTGCATCGTATGGTCAGGGAAAAGAAGTTTATTTATACGATCTGAGCTTAATTTTCCGTTTCTGTAGGATGATTTGAATCATATGGATTTGCTTTGCTTGCTAGATCTGATTGTTGTATGGGCTTCATTGTTTATAGAACCATGTTAATGTGGGAAATATGGTGTCAGTGTTGTACCTTTAATTATGAGGATGCCTCTGTTTGAACGAAGGCAATGTTGTATGCAATGCGTGAATGCGTTAACTGTGATCTCTGAATTTAGTTTTAATATTTTGTGAATTAGCCCCCACTAGTTCATTTGATCCTTTTTGTCTTAATTTCTTTATTCGTAGGCTGTGAGGATACTTTCATACCCAGCTCATTATGAGACCTTGTTTTTGAGGTTAGGGAAAAGTGACATTATATCATCGGAGCTTGTGTTTTACTTTTTTTTCTTTTTTTACTCTTTCTTTTTATTCTTTTTTCTTTTTTCTTTTTCTTTTTACTGATTAAGCGTTTTGGATTTCCAGTTACTTAGTTTTCATTCATTGCTGGCTTTGTTTGTTCTGCTAGCTCCCAATGATGCTTTTACGACCATGCTAATACTGAGTTCTGTGATGGTAATAAAACCTTTTATCTTACGAGGGAGCATTTTCTAGTCATTTTTTTTAGTTGCTTCTTTCTTATACCCTACTTGGGGGATGAGTTTATATATTTTCCACTCCTTTAGTGACCATGTTTCTGAATTTATGTGATATAAGTAGGGCAACGGAAGAGTATGATTGAAGGTTTCTATTTAAAAAAGGCCTAGTTGTGGTCTTATTTTATTTTGGTTATCGTCATTGTTGGAGCCCATATGATTCAGAATTGTAGAGGTCTGCGGGAAGAGATGAACTTATTTTGCAATTGGCATCATTGAACATTTAAAGATCTTTCTTTTTATTCAACACTGACTACCTACCATTGTCAAGTTAGGTTGCCTGATCGTTTCTCATGGCGGGTAGTATCTGAATTGTTGTCAAGACCCAGTGCAAGAAATAGAGCTGCTGCTAGATTCCGGAAAAAATGATGGCAATAACGAAACTTGGTGATGTTAAAGCCGAAGGGGAGGTAGAGATTAGAATCAACAATTTACGTCAGTTCAAGTTCTCTACTCACTAATTGCAACCGATGTTGCTTTTAACTTAGTTCTCTACTAACTAATTTCAACTGATGTTGCTTTTAACTTACAGCACAACTAACAAAATCTCTTAAAAAAATCAGGTAGACATGATTTGGTTAGTAGGAAGGTTAGTAGGCAAGGTATGCAACACACAATCACTGTGATTGATCCAGAAATGAACAAATAAGACACCAATATCCATGTTGCATCACGAAAGTCAGTGTATATATATAAGACCACACACCACACGAAATACGCGAAAAGCCAAATCCAAAGCAAATGTAACAAGTGAATTATTAAAATCATATGAATTACTATACTGACACAGTCGTTTAGAGACCTTGTTACCTGCACTTCTACTTCAATTGAAGTCTGCAATGCATCTAGTCCAACCGAAATGTTTGTCACAATTTATTTAACTTGAAATTTTCAGTCATAATAAATTACAGATTACCTACATCTATTATGAAGTTGATTTTTATAGCACTCAAAAAATAGAAAATAGGCCGTAATCAAAGTAGAATGCAGTAAAGAGTCATGAAAACTGTGAGATAGTAAAATTTACAAATTCCCCATTTATCTATCAAACTCAATTCCAACCAATAAAGGAAACTAGAATACAAAAATAAAGTAAAAAGAAAACCTGTACAACTCTATCCTCCTTGCGAAATCAGAATAATCAAAGAATGAAAGTACAAACAGAGATAATTTAGTCAGTGTGTTGGTGGATTGATGTTACAATTTTAACCTTGTAACCAATATAGTGTATAGAAAATAAAAAACTCAATTCATACTGAAGCATTTCTCACAAGTAACATTGATCATTTGCCCAATTTCGTTTCACGTAATCATCACCACTATTAATATCATCAATAAAAAAAAACTAACTGTTTACACAGGGTGCTTAGTCTAATATAAACTTCAAATGAGCAGGAAATAGATTGAAGTAATGTCATTTTTTATGCTATATATATTACAGAAAAGTATCATGATAAGATTGCTATTTGAGGAACGCTAACAGATGTATATAAGTTGTATGTTGTTGAGGCTACAATGTGATATAAGGTAAAAAATATATTCACTAACATCACACACTGCAGGAGCAAACATGCTGAAAAACAATTTGGGAAAGACAGCAAAATTCATAACAATATGCTATTCATTTCATATCAGTCTTCAAAACAATAACAGTATGTAATATTTCTTCTTCTCAGGAGTAAGAGATATAGACCCTAATCTAGGATTCTTTTAACATTTAATGTCAGGGAAAAAATCAAACAGATCAACATTCTATGTAACAAGTCACCATAAATTAATAAATTTTGACTTAGACTTACACATATGCCTGTCAGTAGCAACTGTGGCAATTCATGAGAATGTTCCACATGGACAAGAGAAAGTCTTCAAGCCTGCACAAATCATCAAAATCTCAATATGCAAAACCCTAGGACATAACAAGTAGCCAGAGCTATGTATCTTTTAGAAAGTACACTACTTTGTTAAAGTAGTCACTAATTTTTCCAGCAAGTCATTGTAGTACTACTCAAGACCTGGGGTAAAAACATTCCTTGTATGTACTGCCCAACATGATGATTAGAACATGTAGGACATAAATGTTTCTTCCCGGAGGGCTTCACAAAAGTCATGTTTGGGGAAGAACAGGAAAGGGTTTTCTTCAGCATCATGGTGTGATTGTTGGAGGGTTCAGGTTTTAAAATCACATCATGGACTTTCATGTCCTCTTCATCTAACGTGTACTCATCTTGGTCTTTCTCAATAACTTTCAATCGTTCCTATAAAAATAGAGTCAAATCCAGCATTAGATATTTCTTTAAAATATAAAGCAACCGCCACCTTATAACTGTAGCTTTTTTGTTAGCAATTACAAATGTAACCGTTCATACAATCCAACATAACCATTCTTTCGCTGAATTTCTTACTGTTAATAAGTTAGCCAGCTCTAAAGCTTAATTATATAGGTCAAATCAGCAATGCCTGACAAATAAGAGGTAGAAACCTTGTTAGGTCCATTAACTGAAGTGAGACTTTATTT
>JAURVB010013409.1:0-182670 GCA_033002965.1 Piper betle | reverse complement strand
GCAACGCCGCACCGTTCAGTTACGTATTACTTCCGTCACACATCTCACCTAAAAACATGAAATATATCTATAATATAGGCCTGAGGGATCTTGTGGTAGATTTTGAAAACATGCTCGAGGGATCTCATCCTCGAGGGTTATTAATTCTAAAATACGATCAGCTAAATGACCTGTGTAGAATGGGATACAATAAATCCACCACTCGACACGGCCGCTTACCTATAAAAACAACACACGATAGAGTATATAAATAAAACCAAAAGCAAGTCCTAACGGACATGGTAGAAACTCCAAACGTGTCTACGCGATTAGGCGGCGAGCTTCTACTCCATACCTACACATCAAATTTAAAAGCTAACGCCCAATAACGGAATGATGCATCAAACTCATCATGAATATCATACATACAATGCAATCATCATCTAACAATAGTCAAACAATTATCAATGTAAAAATATCTCATCCTATTCATCCCATTTTTATTACGTCTTTTCTAAGTTACGTTGCAGTCAATTAGCATGCTCAAATTTAATTTATTTAATTTGATCACTAACTAATCAAATTATGCAAATCATCACTTCATTCACAATCATACATTTATCACAATAGTTAATCATTCCTAGCATAATGCGCTAATAATTATAAGTTTTAAATAATTAAATTAGATAAAAGTCTATACCTAATCGTCAGTCACACAGTGACGGCGACAAAGTTGTGGCCGGCTCTAATGAGGATTATAGGGAAGAGATAAGGAAGAAAAAGAAGAAGGAAGTTAAGTGATAAGGATGATGGTGGTTGAATGACAGAAGTGCTGAATATATAGATATCAGGGTGAGAAGAACAAATGGTCAGTTGAGAAAAATGAATAGTCAAGTGAGAAAAACGAATGGTCGTCTAAGAAAAATGAATAGTCATCTTGTAATTAAAACTTGACTCGACTTCTGACTCGAGTAAAAAATAATACTAACTCGTAATAATTCTAAAAAAATTCCAAAAAACAAGGAAACATCTCATAAAATATAATACACATCAATGACATGCTCTATAACTAATAACCCATCCAAATTACCCGTAACACGTCTTAATAGGTTATTCGGCCTAAAAATAATTCTACGATTTAATTAAAATAAATAAAGAAAAATCTGGCATCCTCTCATATATTCTGATAACTTATTCTACTACTATCACAGTGGCGTCATCATCTTATCTTTGGGCACACATGACTCTCATGGTTCATAACACAAGACTGGCCTCCGCTCGGTACGCATGTTTTGAAATAGACCCAACTGAAAATAATAGGCAAACCAACCGGTTCAAACTATAAAATGCTGACTTGAGTCACATGTTTTACAAAACGAGCTGATTTTGGGTGAGCTCTTAGAATTTATCATTTTAAGTGTATTCAAGCTCGAGCTCGAGCTCAAACAGTATTAGAAATATTTGAGTCGATTTCGAGCATACACGCTTGAAACTCGTTTGATCTCGAGTCGAGTTCGAACAAACTTCGAGCTATTCGAGTCGAGGTCGAGCACAAGGTGAGCTCGGCTCACTCGCTCATTTAGCAGCCCTACGTTGAGCTAAGAGTTACCTAGGGTTCATGCTCCTGTAAGAATTTATTAGTTTAAGTGTATTCGAGCTCGAACAGTATTAGAAATATTCGAGTCGATTTCGAGCATACACGCTCGAAACTCGTTCGATCTCGAGTCGAGTTCGAATGAACTTCAAGCTATTCGAGTTGAGGTCGAGCACAAGGTGAGCTCAACTCACTCACTCGTTTAGTAGCCCTACGCTGAGCTAAGAGTTACCTACCCCTGTAAGATTTTATTAGTTTAAGTATATTCAAGTTCAAACAGTATCAGAAATATTCAAGTCGATTTTGAGCATACACGCTCAAAAGTCGTACAATCTCGAGTCGAGTTTTAATGAACTTCGAGCTATTCGAGTCGAGGTCGAGCACTAGGCGAGCTCGGCCCACTCAGCTCACTTGCTTGTTTAGCAGCCCCTACGTTGAGCTAAGAGTTACCTAGGGTTCATGCCCCCATAAGAAATTGGCCACAAGTTTTTTACCGGGACTCTCAAATTAGGACTTTGAAAAGTATGAAAGTTGGACTCTTAACCAACTTCCAAATAGTGCTGGCCTCAACTTGTTAATTTACATCAAAATTTCTGGAATTTTCTCTATTTTCATTCATATGTTACCGTAATTTTAATGGTGGCACCTTTCCACTCCAGTCGCCTTCAATTATTTAATTTAACTTAATGTGGTTGAATTACTATTATTTTTCTAATATAAGATCTAAATTAATCAAACCAAAATAAAAAGTTTAATTAACATATTTTGAAAGAAAAACTAATGAAAACATGATAGAACCGATATTGAAAATCCTAAGAACCTAAGTACTTAAAATTAGGCAAAATATAAGCATATTATAGAATTATCACATTTAATTCAACAGGGTTTTCCTCTCTTTACCGAAGACCAAATGCATCTGAGCCTATTGCATTTGGCATTACTTTTAGATCATACCGAACAAGAAAAATAAAAAGAAATTAAAAAGAAAAATAAAAAAATATAAAACAAACATAGTGACTATATTCTTTTCCTTGTTTTTCCGAAAAAAAAATTATGAATGAAGTTTCCATCATAATGAAAAATGACTTTGTTTTTATATTTTATTTTTAAACAAACAAGAATTTCTTTTCTCACACTTTTTTTTAGCTAAACAAACAGACCTAACCCTAAGTGGGCCCACCTGCATTTGTTATTACTTTTTGAGCACATATCAGAAAAGACCCTAGACCTCTCTTTGTGATCTGCCTATAAATTCAAGCAAATTGTTCAGCCCTGTCTAAAATTATCATCTTCCTCTTGATCCAGGTACGAAACTAATATTATTTTCTTCGTTTGTTTCGTTTTGGGTTTTTGTAACATTTAATTTAACAAATTAAGAAAGCTAGAACATAATGAACAAAGATTGTGATTAGATTTGATTCTTAAGTGACTTCATTGTGGTTAGATTGTGATTCTGAAGAAAGAGGTTGGGGGGGGGAGGGCATTGGATTGAAATCTAACGGGCCCCCTTCTATGCTCCGCATGTGTGTGTGTGTATAAATATATGTATGTATTTAAGAAAATAGATATGGACCATCCCATATAATCGAATGGTCCAAATCATGGCGACTATAGTAATTTTTTCCTGAGTCGCCCAGGCTACCTTATCCATATATATATATATATATATATATATATATATATATATATAGTAATATAGGGAACCTCGATTTAATAAAAAACGGTTGATTGAGTGTTTCCATGAATATTATATAGAGTTTTCTTTTATTGTGGAACATCAAATTTCACTTTCAGGTTTGTACTAGTTATTTTTCATACCAATAACACCCAAAACGTTCTTCATATTATATATATTAATCTTGTGTTCTTCTGAAAAAAAGTAATTAGATCGGTACAATTATTATTTATGGATAATTTTAAAATAATTTTTATTTATTAAATTTTTGGCATTTGGGACCCATTAGCATTAAGTCAATATTTAATTTTTGAATTTTTGTTATCACACTAATGATTGGTATTTAATATAATTATATGTGATTATGTTCGTTTCTATAAAATTTAATGTTGTGACTTCTTCAATTATACACTTATTTATAAAATTTAATGCAGTCACTTCTTCAAATTATATATTGCTTTTTGGGAGTCTTGGTTAGCCCGAGTCAACATTCAACCACCATACACTGAGCGCAATTAACATTAAAGAATTGACTCAGTTCGACACAGAGGCAACACCCTTAAAATTTTAAAAAGATTTAATACTTGCCCCCATGTCGAAAGAGGTGACAAGGCGTAGGGGCACAAGATGACTCATTATGCACTTGTGATACCGAGAAGGTGAGTTAATGACAAACATCGGTAAGCTACTGAGGGCCATGTAGCATATAAGTGCATGCATGAGATTGTAGCTGGATGGGCGGCCACCCTCCTAGAGCTCAACTCATAATCACTGAAAGATGTAATTAATAATGTTGTGGAATATATTAATTTGTTTCTTGTAATTATATGACTTATTATTTTTATCACTAACGCGAAATTACCTCTACAAGTGTGAGCATAGAAGAATGGGTAGAGTCGAGACAACATGAGGACTCTGTTATTGGACTTTTGATTTTTCTTATTTGTTATTATACTTTTACATTGTTTGCATGACAGTGGAATTTCGGTTCGATTCATGGGGCTTAGATTATTCTGAGCATTTGTTATATTAAATTTTCTTGAAAGTTAATAGAAAATAAATTTATAAGACACTTAGTTTTATATAGTAACACTTGGCTTGTGGCTCGGAACGGGCAAGTCGTCGAGTGCAATTGAGGTCAAAGAATTAGCTCAGTCTGACACGGGGCAGCACCCACCCTTAAAATTATATATTCCTACTTGGGAGTCTTGGTCGGCTCTGAACCTACATTTGACCACCATGCACCGAGCATAGCCGGGGTCAAAGAATTGACTTTGTTTGCCATTGGGCAGCACCCGCCCTTAAAATTTTTGAAAGATTAAATATCTGCCCCCATGCCGAAAGGGGTGGCATAAGATGACTCATTATGCACTTGTGATATTGAGAGGGTGAATCAATGACAAGCATTGGTAACTACAAGCTGAGGGCCGCGTAGCGTGTGTGTGCATACATGAAATTGTAGCTGGATGGGTGGCCACCCTCCCACCATAGTAAGAGCTCGGCATAGGCTAATAAATTAATGATGTTGTGGAATATACTAACTTGCATTTTTAATTATATGACTTAGTATTTTCATCACTAACGTGGAATTACCTCCACAGGTATGAGCATGGAAGGACAGGTAGAGTCAGGACAACTAGAGGACTACTGTTATTGGATTATTATTTTTTCTTATTTGTTATTATACTTCTAGATTGTTTGCATGCCTGTAACAACCCGCCTGTTCCGAGCCACAAGCTAAGTGTTACTAAATGAAACTAAGTGTCACATAAATTAATTTTCTATTACTTTTTAAGATTTTTAAATAACCAATGACATAAAATATAATATAACAAATGCTCAGAATAATCTAAGCCCCATGAACGGAACCGAAATCCCACTGCCATGCAAACAATCTTAAAGTATAATAACAAATAAGAAAAAATAATAGTCCAATAACAAAGTCCTTCAGCTGTCCCGACCCTACCCGTCCTTCCATGGTCACACCTGCGGAGGAAATTCCGTGTTAGTGATAAAAACACTAAGTCATATAATTACAAGAAACAAGTTAATATATTCAACAACATCTGAATTTGAATCTTTTAATGATTATGACGCCTATGTCGACCTCTTATTATGCTAGGAGGGTGGCCGCCCATCTAGCTACAATCCCATGTATGCACACACATGCTACGTGGCCCTAGGCATATAGTTACCAATGTTTGTCATTGACTCACCCTCTCAGTATCACAAGTGCATACATTAGTCGTCTTGCGCCCCTGCACCATATCACCCCTTTCGGCATGGGGGCAGGTATTTAATCTTTCAAGAATTTGAAGGGTGCTGCCCCACATCAGATAAAGTCAATTCTTTAACCCTAGTTGTGCTCAGCGCATGGTGGTCGAATGTAGGCTTAGGCCGACCAAGACATCCAAATTGTAATATATAACATTTTAAAAATAGTAATATATAATATTTCAAGTAATTATACGGATCTGGAATTGTGATGAGGCCTACGACACACGATCTTAATATGAATGAAACTTCTCTAAAGCCTTCCCTTTGTAAGCCAAATGTGCTTACAAACTATCTAGAGGATGTTTCATTTAACATCAACAGAATTTTCCTTTATATTGAAACATATGTGTGGAATGCAAGAAATCACTATATTAAACTTTTATAATATATGCGGAAATCAAGAAATCACTATATTAAATTTTATAGAAAAGAATGTAATTATACATAACTATATTAAACACCAACCATTAGTGTGATAACAAAACAGTCAAATAAAACAAACTATTGAGTTAAAGCGAATGAGTATCAAATTGCACTCACGATTCCCAATCCCAAAATTTTAATAAATAAAACTTATTTAAAATTATTCATAAATACCATTGTACCGAGTACTCTAAATGTTATAATTGATAATTTTTTATATTGATTCTAAGATTTGCAAGCCCTAAGTAAAATAACCTATTTATTTTTTCTGGGGTTTTACAATTCCCCTAGCTTGGGAATTATCAGTCCTAAAAAATATAATAGAAAATTACTCATTTATCTAACTTATTTATTATCCTATCTTAGGCATTTTTTCCCTTTCTACATTGGTAGACTCGTATCTAACTTTATAGAAATTACTTTAAATATCTTCACATTTTCTTAAAAAAATTATTTTAGAAAAATCACTATTTATAATTTTAATTATTTTTTTTATTTAAGCATTGCCACTCATATGCTTAGCTAAAGTGGGGCACGCTATCCCATGATACAATCATGTATATCGCACAGGTGTCCCATACCGCCCATACTACCTATATAACACCTCTGATTACAAAAGCGTCCCATATACGCTCATTAGTTTAAGTGTCACGTGCACCTAGGATGACACATAAGTGAGACACCCATAATTAATTACCATCTAAAACAATGAAAATTAGTTTTATAAAAGAATGATGAATGCTTATATAAAAGAAAGTTTACCCTTGGGACACTGGACTCTTAAACTTTTAACAAAGTAATGATTATTTTGCATGGTTACGTGGGAAACACAACTCTAATACCACTCGCTTGTTCCGAGCCACAAGCCAAGTGTTACTATATAAAACTAAGCATCTCATAAATCAATTTTTCTATTAATTTTCAAGATTTTCTAAAATAAATGCATGACATAAAATTTAATATAACAAATGCTCAAAATAATCTAAGCCCCATGAACCTAACCGAAATCACATTGCCATGCAAACAATCTAGAAGTATAATATCAAATAAAAAATTCAAAAGTCGAATAACAGAGTTCTCTAGCTATCCCGACTCTACTCATCCTTCCATGCTTACACCTGTGGAAGTAATTCTGCAGTAGTGATAAAAATACTAAGTCATATAATTACAAGAAACAAGTTTATATATTCCACTACATCTGAATTTTAATCTTTTAGTGATTAAAAGCCTATGTCGAGCTCTTAATATGCTAGGAGGGTGGCCGCCCATCCAGCTACAATCCCATATATGCGCACACACTCTACGTGGCCCTCGGCCTGTAGTTATCGATGTTTGCCATTAACTCACCCTCTTGGTATCATAAATGCATAATGAGTCGTCTTGCGCCAATGCGCCCTATCACCCCTTTCGGCATGGGGGTAGGTATTTAATCTTTCAAGAATTTTAAGGTTGTTGCCCCGTGTCAGAGTAAGTCAATTCTTTGACCCTGGTTGCGCTCGGCGCATGGTGGTCGAATGTGGGCTCAGGTCGACTAAGACTCCTAAATAGGAATATATAACTTTAAAGGTGGGTACTACCCCGTGTCAAACTGAGCCAATTCTTTGACCCCAATTGCGTTCGGCACATGGTGATCGAATGTGGGCTTAGGCCGACCAAGACTTCCAAATAGTAATATATAACATTTCTAAGTAATTATACAGACTTAGAATAGTGATGAGGCCTATGACACACAATCATAATATAAATGAAACTTCTCCAAAGCCTTCCCTTTTTGAGCTAAATGTACTCACAAACTATCCAGAGGATGTTTAATTTAACATCAATAGAATTCTCCTTTATATAGAAGAATAATTGTAGAATTGAAGAAGTCACTACATTAAATTTTATAGAAAAGAATGTAATTACACATAAATATATTAAACACTAAGTATTTGTGTGACAACGAAAAGTTAAAAAAACTAACTATTGAGCTAAAGCGAATGAGTGTTAAATTGCACTCACGATTCCTAATCCCAAAAATTTAATAAATAAAACTTATTTAAAATTATCCATAAATACCATTGTATCAGTACTCTAAAGGTTATAATTGATAATTTATGATATTGATTCTTAAGAATTAATTTAATTAAATATTATTTATAGTTCGTTCTAAGATTTACAAAACCCAAAATAAAATAACCTAATTATTTTTTTTGGGTTTTACAATCTCCACAGTTTGGAAATTTTCGTCTTCGAAAATATAATAAGGTCATAAGGAGAAAATTACTCATTCATGTAACTTCTTTCTTATCCTAGCTTAGGAATTTCTTCCCTTATGTGTTGGTATATTTGTATCTAGCTCTATAGACGTTATTTAAATATCCTCACATTTTCTTTAAAAAATTCATTTTAGAATTGGAGGTGTTATCTATGTAGTATGGGTGGTACGAGACACCTGTGCGATATAGTGGCAGGACCACTAGGGGATTGGCTTTGGGTGTAGGTAGGGTCAAATTTGCAAACAATGTCTTGGGACAATGTGCCCTATTTTAGCTATGCATATAAGTGGCAATGCTTAAATCAAGAAAAAAATATTGTAAATCGTGATTTTTCTAAATTATTTTTTAAAGAAAATGTGAAGATATTTAAAGTAACTTCTATAGAGCTAGATACAAGTATACCAACACATAAGGGAAGAAATTCCTAAGCTAAGATAAGAAAGAAGTTAGATGAATGAGTAATTTTCTCCTTATGACCTTATAATATTTTCGAGGACGAAAATTACCAAGCTCGGGAGATTGTAAAACCACAAAACAAATAATTTGGTTATTTTATTTAGGGTTTTGTAAATCTTAGAACGAATTTTAAATACTATTTAATTAAATTAATTCTTGGGATTGGGACTCATCCGCATTAACTCAATAGTCAATTTTTTTGACTTTTCATTATCACACAAATATTTATTAAAGTTATTTATGGTTATGTTCTTTTCTATAAAATTTAATGTAGTGACTTCTTGAATTTTATACATATTCTTCTATATAAAGGAGAATTCTGTTGATGTTAAATTAAACATCCTCTGGATAGTTTGTGAGCACATTTGACTTACGAAGGGAAGGCTTTAGAAAAGTTTCATCCATATTAGGATCATATGTCATAGTTGCGGGTTTCTCATCACAATTTCAGGTCCGTATAATTACTTAAAATTTTATATATTCTTATTTGGGAGTCTTGGTTACCCTGAGCCCACATTCGACCACCATGCGCCAAGCACAACCGATGTTAAAGAATTGACTCAGTCTGACACGAGGCTGACCCTTAAAATTCTTGAAAGATTAAATACCTACCCTGCACTGCCCCCATGCAGAAATGGGTGACAGGGCGTAGTGGCGCAAAATGACTCATTATGACTTGTAATACCGAGAGGGTGAGTCAATAACAAACATCGGTAACTACAAGCCGAGGGCTACATAGCGTGTGTGCGCATGCATGGGATTGTAGCTGGATATGCGGCCACCCTCCTAGCATAGTAAGAGCTCGAAGGTGTTATCTAGCTAGTATGGGTGGTATGGGACACTTGTGCGATATGGATGACAGTGTCATGGAACAGTGTGCCCCACTTTAGCTATGCATATGAGTGGCAATGCTTAAATCAAACATTAAAAAAATAAAATTGTAAATGGTGATTTTTCTAAAATGAATTTTATAAAGAAAATATGAAGATATTTAAAGTAACTTCTATAGAGCTAGATACAAGTATACCAGCGCATAAAGGAAGAAATGCCTAAGATAGGATAATAAAGAAGTTAGATAAATGAGTAATTTTAATCCTATAACCCTAATATATTTTTTAGGACAAAAATTCCCAAGCTAAGGAGATTGCAAAACCCCAATTTTTCTCTTTATGACCCCATTATATTTTTGAGAATGAAAATTCCCAAGCTGAGGAGATTGTAAAACCCCGAACAAAATATTAGGTTATTTTGTTTAGGGTTTTGTAAATTTTTGAACGAACCATAAATAATATTTAATTAAATTAATTCTTATAAATCAATATTATAAATTATCAATTATAACCTTTAGAGTTCCGGTACAATGGTTTTAAATAAGTTTTATTTATTAAAATTTTGGATTGGGACCCATTATCATTAAGTTAATAGTCAATTTTTTTTACTTTTCATTATTCTACAAATGATATAATTATGAGTGATTACGTTCTTTTCTATAAAATTTAATGTAGTGACTCTTGAATTCTACACATATTCTTCTAAGTAAAGGAAAATTCTGTTGATGGTAAATAAAACGTCAACTTGATAGTCTGTGAGTACATTTAGCTCACAAAGTAAAGGTTTTCGAGAAGTTTTATTCATATTAAGATCGTGTGTCATAGTTGCGGGTGCCTTATCACAATTCCAAGTCTATATAATTACTTAAAATGTTATATATTCCTATTTGGGAGTCTTGGTCGGCCTGAGCCCACATTCGACCACCCTGCGCGGAGCGCAATCGGGGTCAAAGAATTGGCTCAGTCTGACACGGGGCAGCACCCACCCTTAAAATAATATATTCCTATTTGGGAGTCTTGGTCAGCTTGAGCCCACATTTGACCATCATGGGCTAAGCGCAACCGGGTTCAAAGAATTGACTCAGCCCAACACAGGGTAGCACCCTTAAAATTCTTGAAAGATTAAATACTTACCCCCATGCCGAAAGGGGTGATAGGGCGCAGTGGCGCAAGACGACTCATTATGCACTTGTGATACCGAGAGGCTGAGTAAATGACAAACATCGGTAACTACAGGCCGAGGGCCACGTAGTGTGTGTGCGCATATATGAGATTGTAGCTGGATGGGCGGCCACCCTCGTGGCATAATAAGAGCTCGACATAGGCTTATAATCACTAAAAGACTCAAATTCAGATGTTGTGGAATATGTTAACTTGTTTCTTGTAATTATATGACTTAGTGTTTTTATCATTAACGCAGAATTACTTCCGTGGGTGTGAGCATGGAAGGATGGGTAGAGTCAGGATAGCTGGAGGACTCTGTTATTAGACTTTTGATTTTTCTTATTTGTAATTATACTTCTAGATTGTTTGCATGATAGTGGGATTTCGGTTTAGTTCATGGGGTTTAGATTATTCCGTGTATTTGTTATATTATATTTTATGTATTGGGTCAACTTTGGTAGAAGGATAGATAGATGCTACACACACTTGAGCTCAACGCATCATTGTTTTCTTTATTTCTTTTATTTGTATTGACGTGTTTTCATGTATTTACTTGATGTATCATGATGTGTCTTCCTTTTTTGAGGTGCTTTGAGGATTGTTTCGATCCTTTTATCGTTTGAGTCTTACAAATTAATTGATTTAGTTATATATATATATATATATATATATATATTATGAACTTCCACGTGTTTATTTGTCTTCTCAAACTCATATATTCTGTATGTTGTAGCCACCCTCCAAAATAATCCGATCAAGTAAGTATCCTTGTTGAATTCTGACTTGAAGTTTGACTCCAAGTGTTCCATATAATATCCATGGTGGGTTTGGGTCAATACTTCTGCTACTGCTTTCTTCAAGCCTTTTGCCTATCTGACATTAAAGTGTCTAGATTATAAGTCTTCTCTCCTGGCTTTGATAGCACACTTGTTTCAACATGCACAAGAAACACAAGCAATTGTTGTAATCTTTAAATTTTAGAACTGTGTAGGCTATTGGAAGTAGTTTGTCGTTGCCATCTAATGTAGAAGCTACAAGGACAACTCTACGATGCTTGCCGATTAGATGAGTCCCATCTAGTGTTAAGAAAGACCTACATGTGTTTTGGATGCTCTTCGCGAACGGACCAATCATCCAAAATGTTCTATAAAATTTGTTGCCCCATCCATTCCGATATCACACATCCTTTGCATAGTCATCTTGTTGCCAGTTAAAAACTAATTACGTAACACCTCGATTTTGGTTCACTTGAGAACTGAATTAGGAATGTTACAATCGAGCCGAATCATGTTTAAAGTTATCCGTCGGTACAACTCGATCGATGAAATAGATTGAACAACCTTTTTGGTGTCATGACAATGGAAGACATTGTTAAATATGCATCAAACATATCAAATATAAATAAAAACAATAAAGTAAATAACTGCATTGAGCTTAAGTATGTGTAGCGTTTATTTGTCCTCTCTCCTAAGTCGACTCAGGATTTGCAAAACCTACATATATTATATGTAAAACGTCAGTAATGAATGTTACTGGTCCGATAAATAACCAATACAATATGGCAAATAGGTATTCCATTACCCATAGAAATTTATAAAACTTTAAAATTGTCTCACACTGGGTGGTAAGCAAACATACTTAAGCAAGTGTCGGCTCGCATGCACGGCTCATAATCATATTCATATACATACAACGCTTACACCCTCACACCTTTCATATCACCCACCACGGTACTCGAGTGGCAAAAAGAACAGTTAAGTTAGTGCTACATATTTCAGAAATGTGCTACATTACGCAGTACCTTCATACACCACACTACCTCATGGTTTGAAGGAGTACTAGTGTGGCCCATATATATCTCCGTACCACTCATTCTCTTATTCGTGAAATCCAAAAAAAATGCGTACTTATATAATAGGCTTAGGGAAGAGGCTTATAACATATATTTTCGGAGCTTCATCCTTGTAGTTTTATTAAACATGCGTAGAAAATACAGCTAAATGGCCCGACATCGGAGGGATGCAAGAAAATGCTGCCAATGTCGCCCTACGAATAAAACATGATTAAACTTGGCACGAAAGGAGTCAAGCAGAGAGGGAGAGTCCTACAGACCCGTAGTCCAAATTCCAATTGTATCTAAACATCTATGGCGAGCTCGGACTCCGAAACCTGCATCGGAACCCACAAATAAGTAAAATACTAACATCTCTATATGATGCATACTTGTGGTGTGTGCTCACATCATCAATACATCCAAATAAAAAAACTATACTAAAGAAACATACCGCTAAACACACAAAGCGTAAATCAAGACATAATAAAGAAAAAACTAATAACAAATAATAAATAAATAAATACATGCAATCATAAATAAATAGATAGATAATAAATACATAACAACAATTAATACTCTAATCATAAAATAATAATATCATATACTATATACGTAAATGGCTAAATATGAGTAAATATTATATATATTCGTGTTAGTAATCATATAAACAATTAAATAAGTAAATACATAATCATTCTATATATAAATAAATAAATAAGTAAATACATATCACAGTTATCATTAGATAATACGTATTAAATATGATTAAATAATAACATACACGCAACGAACAAGTAAATAAATAAATAAATTTATACAATTTAGTTAACATAAAAGGACTAACATTAATAAGTAAATATAATATCAATAATAACAAATAATCATGTAAATATACATCATATACGATAAACATATAAATAAAAATAATTAATAAATTAATAAATTAATTAAAATAATAAATAAAAATAAATCATCATAACATCCAATCATGCTAAATCATGTGTGTAAAACCTGTGACTCAAGTCAGAGTTTTACTAGAGCGAACTAGTCAGTTCAACAGTTGGTTTGAGTTGAGTCAGTTTCATGACCACGTGCTAAGTAAAAGCCAGTCGTGAGTTATGAGCGATTAGGGTCATATGTACTTGAATATACGATGATAACATCGAAAAGATGGTGAGAAATGAGTTATCATAATATATGAAAGTATCTAGTATTTTTCTTTTTTTTGTATTTGATCGAAGAAATAGTTTTAGGCCGAATAACACATTATGACACATTATAAGGCAATTTGGGTGGGTTATTAGTTATAGAACATGTCATTGTGTGTTATGGTGTGTAATATATTTTATGGAAATTTTTCATATTTTTCTAATTTTTTTTCTATTTATTACGAAATAGTTATTATTTTGACTCGAGTAGGAATCAAGTCAATACTTATTTACAAGTTTGCCACCGAAGTGTTTCTTCTCCCTCCCGACACTTCCTCACCCCAAACCTCCATCATCACTGCCCTTGTGTTTGTCTCGGCCGCCATCGTCGATGCCGCACTGCTGCCGATCGATGCTACCCTGATGTGTCGTCGCCATGCCGCCCCGACCAACCCTGGCTATCGTCTAACTGCCATGATGCCAAAATCGCCCCATGAGCCGTGACACTCCCCAGGTCAATTCGCAGGTGTTCGGGCCGAACCGCCGCCACCGTGACGCCAACGACCACTCCCTCAACCTCCCCAACATTTCCCCCTACCTAGCATCGCCGCCGAGGCCTGCCGTGGGTCCAATTGGAGCGACCGACCGCCCTGGTCGAACTTGTCACCACCGTCGGTGATCATCACTGCTGCCACAATCCTCACCGTCATCACCATTGGGTCGAGCTCGTCAAGCCGGTGCCAACAGTACCTTATACCACTACCATCCCGTCAATCGCCGAAGAACCACCGGGAAGCTACCGAAAAACCACCGGAATCCGCTGGAAAACTGTCAGAATTTGCTGGAAAACCAAATTGGCTGGAATTTGCCAAATCTTCCACCGAGTTCGTCTAGTCGAATCTGATCAAACTTCAGACGCCTCCTAGGGCAGAATTCGAGCTCTGAGATGCGTGACAAAACCCTAACCATCGTCGATTGCAGACGATACGAAGTATAATTACCTCCGATTTAATTATTTAAAATTAATTATTATTAGCACAACATGCTGAGATTGATTGTTTGATATAATGAAAGCTTGATTGTGAATGAAATGATGGTTTGCATGACTTGTTTGATAGTGAATGGATATTAGTAATCTAATTAAGTAAAATAAATCTGAGCACGTTAACTGATTACAACGTAACTTAGAAAAACATAATAAAATTGGTATGAATAAGATGAGGTAGAGTTATTTCTACATTGATAATCATTTGACTGTTGACGGATGATGTTTGTGTTGTGAGTGTGTTGATCGTGATGAGTTGGATGCATCATTCAGTAGCAGGTGTTAGCTTTTAAAATTGATGTGCAGGGACGAAGCAGGAGTTCACCGCCTAGGCACGAGGACATGCTTGGAGCTTCTATTAGGTCCATTTAGGACTCGCTCTCGATTTATTGTCTCATTCTATCGTGTTTTGATTAGAATAGGAAAGAGGGCGTGCCAAGTGGTAGTTTTATCATATCCCACTCCACATGGGCCATTTAGCCGATCGTATTTTCGGATTAATAAACTCGAAGATGAGATCCTTCGAGTATGTTTTCGAAACTTAGATTCAGCTCACAATGCCTTTGGGCCTATTTTACTAAATTCGCTACCCAGATCTATGTATAAGTAATTTTTGCATTTTTAGTGAGATGCGAGACAGAGGAAACTGATAGCCACGTTTTGAGATAGGGTGTGTGTTTGTCAAAGCGGGCTCTGGAATTGGTGAGCGTCCACTCCATTCCCGAAGGATCCTAACAACTCCACCTTTGAGTCCCTCAAACCTGGAGAAGTGTGGAGGTTTACGGGTATTGCTGTGCAGCGCATGTCTAGATTTGTGACGTTTCCAAGAGTACTTGGTCCTTGTACTCAGGGCCAGTAGTAATACCGAGGATGTAGAGGGTTGGGATGAAAGAGAATGATTTTTTCGCAGAAAGGGATAGTTTAAATAGCCAAGGAAAGAGAATGTTATGGAAAGAGAAAGATATGGAAAGGGGGCGCTACTGCCTGAGGGCGACGACTCTCATTACTGCCCTTGTGGGAGTTCTTGAGTAAGTATATGAGATTTTTATTCAATAGGACGGTTAGTTCTCCTATGTCAGATTGATATTAGTTATTATTTGGACCGGTAACACTCATTATTGACGGTTTTCTATATTTCTATAGGTAAGAATTGTGATGAATGAAAGCTGTCGGGACTGCGGAGGAGCAGCACAGAACCACGCACACATGTACCTGCCATGTGTAACGTATAATGATGGTGTGTTGATGTTGTATGAATGATAATCATGTTGTGTTATGCCTTGATAAACTGCCTATGAAACGAATAGATAAATGTGAATAAAATAGGGAGCCTTGCAGCTCAGACTTAGCTCATGTGAAAACGAAAGTGATAATGACTAAATGTCATGATAGATTGTCATGTTTTATATTATTTTGATTGAATATTTATATATCCTTGTTGTAAACAGATTGGCCCTTATTGCACTTTTAATGGAAACTTTGTTTGTTTTTCTATAGAAATATATTTTTTCTTTTGATTTTTTCATTTATTATTTTGTCTTGTTTTTGCTTGCAAGCCATGGCATGCATGTAAGATTGCATTAAAACCCAATTGTTCCATCCATGTTTTGCATGTCACATCTCCATCTTAATACGCCGAGGGCAGATCCGGGTTGGCTTAACCGAATCCAGTAGATTAGCGAACTGTTCAGTCATCGATGACATTTTCGGGTTGGTTCACGAGTGAGCCAAAACAGGGTGTTACAATGTGAATATGCATCTAAACTAATATAGAAGTTCTCGAATTACTGAAAACAGTGTAAGAGCTGGATGAAAACAGTCACTAGACAGAACCGAGCTGAACCATACCAAACTAAAAGGGCTGAACCAACCTGGTCTGGGTTAAATAAACTGCTGGATTAACTTGGCAGACATGACATGGACATGACAGGCAGACGTGGTTGTGAACAGTCAGACTGCGAACCGGGCAAACGGGTAAACAGGGAGGATGGCAGTGCTCATCAATGGAGAACGCCGATGGTGGCGTGGGTGGTGTCGCTGCCGGTCGAGATTGGCAGGGGGATCAAGGTAGAGCTGCTGGTGGTGACGATCGGTGGAGTCCGGTTACTAGCTGGCTGGAAATCAGCAAGAAAGGGGGCAGATTGCCACCGGGTGCAGCGATGTTGTCGGCGGCAATTGCGGCCGTGGTGGTTATTGTGGGTTGTCTCAAAATGAAAATCTCAACGAATAGAAATTGTGGGGGTGGTCGGATTAGCCAGTGGTGGCTCGCTAGCGCCGAAAAATGGCCCGAGAGGGTGGCGGCGGTGGCAAAAAATGATACTGAAAACAACATCGCCGGCAGCTATTGTGGTGGCTCCGATGGCGATGGTAGGTACGGACTGGTAGCCGGCCGCGAGATGGTCACGACCGTACCGATGGTGTGGCTGGAGGACGGTCGGGGTGTTGCCGGTGGCGAGCCGAAGTGGTGGCGGCGTCGAGGTGAAAATCAAGTAAAGTCGTGGGCAAGTCGCTGGAAATCAAAGGGTGAAGATATAGTTGAGTGGACGGCTCAGATCTTACCACGTGGCACGATCTAGACGTCCGACAACTCGTAGCCTAGTGGGACATGCCTTGGGTATATGCAATATACATATGGATGGAAAGTTCGGATCAAGACCGTCCAAAGTCGAAACTGACTCGAGTCCTAAAAATGACTCTATAGGTGAAAATCAGGGCAAGAATTGCTAATTGGGTTTTGTGCCCTATATTCAATCTAGCTAGGCCCACAGGGGCACAGACCAATGATCCAAAATCCCTAAGATGCATGTAAATTAGATATCCTAAAAATCCCAAACGAATGCTAAACGTTGTAATGGCCTAGATCTATGCCTAAAATTCTATCTAACTCATAAAAATCATATGTATACCTCGTGTATACACTCTTAACTCATGATCCACTATATCATATTTGAAAATATCATATGCATGTCATATATACTCAACCTTCATAGCATGTTCATATAGCCATCTGAGCCTCATACTCATATTCTTAAAATTGCTCTGGCTTCGAGTTCGCTCAAACCGATTTAAGACTGCTTGAATTGGACAAAACTAAAATTAGGTAAAACCCTAACCCAAAACATAGGGTTTTGACAAATTATTATCTATATGATGCATTTACAAATTAATAATCATCTAAGTAGGTCAGATATAAACCAGTTTGTACATACTAGGGTTTACTCAAACCAAGTTCACGCCCAAAAGCTGGTAGAATTTTAAAAGAAGCATCGTCATTTCCCTCGATTCTTTGGATGAGAACTTCTTTAGCTGAATGTCATTTTCTGGTACTAGGAAGCACATATTAATGTTTTTATGTTGAATGCAATTTTCCTTGGGTCAAATCATGGCCATCATCATACAACCCTGCACATTTGTCACCAATCCACTCGGATGTTGCCAAAATATGATCTCTTGTTGACTTTATTAAACCACATATGGGAGTCCAAACATATTTTACCACCTTAAATGATCCATTTACAAACCGAGTTCTTATCCTCCATGTGCATTGTTGATTAAGGTACCTTGCTCAAAATAAGTTCTTCCTTGAGTCTATCCCTTTAAATTAATAATTTGACTTAATTATTTCATCGTGGAGAGCACTTTTGAATTCTTCCATTGATGAGTAGCATGGCCCCACCATGATCCTCAATAAGTGAGGAGGCAATTGTGGCGCCCCACTAGCTTTTGGGTCATCAACAACATTACCCATATTTGCTAGCTCCTTTTCGGCCAACATCACAACTTGTTCCCATATTGTTGGATCATCATAATTAAATCCATCTTCATCATCACCACAAACTATTTGTGACCTTACATCCTCATCCACATCTCAATCGCAAAAGTTTCTATTGTCCTCAAAGTTGCTAATATACTTTCCAGATATTAGCAAATCATTATTGTCAGTGCATTCTTCTTGCTCCCTAAGGCACATAGTTGCATTAGAAAGTAATTGTTAACTACATCTTATATTACAAAATTGATTTTATGTTAGTATAAATATATTCATTATTGTATAACTGACCATATCCCCACCTTGTTTGTTACAATATCTCTATCATTGTTGCCCTCCTTATTGTTGTTCTCCACAATTTGATCATCCTCATCATCACTGCAATCATCCACAAATATCAAAACCATCATACCACATACACCACACAACAAATAATACATAATCTCACATAAAAAATCACATGTTTCTGATTTTATTATACGTAAATTTACTAATACCAACAATATATAGTCCAAAGAACTTACTCTTTAGGAAGCATATTAGGTTCACATTTGACCCCCCTCAGCATGTTTGGATATGTAAAATTTCAACTCGCCCATTGATTTGTTTAGAAAAAATGTCACAACATTGAACAATGAATTATCATCTCACATTATCACTGTCAACATCTCTTTAGGCGTGAACTTTACTGGACAAGTTATTTCTAGTAAAACAAAATTATTCTTGTGTAGCTCCATCTTTTGCAACAACAACTTAACAACGTCCCAATAGCAGATAGTTTTCTACAACTAAAAAGAAATTTCTTCCCCACTAAAATATTCTTCATCAACCTATTGCCCACCATGATATGTAATGACTAGAGCATTCCATTCATCATCAATTTTTTGTAAGAGAGAGATTACACTCAACAACTTTCATACATCTAAATATCCAAAAACATCATCTTCTTTAATTTTCTCATTTATAATCATAAACACCAAAGTACAAACTTATGCATGGGTTTGTTAAATGCATCCAAATACATCAACTATCGTACATATTCTATCATCCAATACACATTTAACGCATTCAAATTCACAACAAAAAAATAAATAAGAACTTCGAGTTACAAATTGTATGTTTAATAATAAAGAATTGATTCCTATAAATGAAAAAAATCAGTTACTTGAGTAGAATTTCTAAAAGCGAATTTCTAAAAGCTTGAACTGGTCTAAATATTCCTTCCCTTTCCCGTACAAGCATCCACTAGGCATCCTCTTAATGCTTCTTAAGTTTGAAGCCTCATCTTCCCACCCCTTCCCCTTCCCTTGCTATATAATTAAAAAAAGTGGTGATATATCTTTCCCCCTTAGCTCGTTCTTTTTTTATCCATAAACCAATTTGCCCCCTGTTTTTCTTTCTAGTAAGTCAGCCCAAACCGACCCATACAATTTTATCCACCACATCTCAACAAACTCATGTTCACGGGTGTTCTTGACTTCAAGTTAAAAATACCATTAGCTGGTAAAACTATGATAAAGTACCATAGAATCATAAATAATGCATCTTCTACCATTAAATAATAATTTCCTCTTTTATTTAACATAACCATAACAAACCCATGACATAGCAAGCAGAAATAATTATTGGACTTTCTTGAGTGGTTGGTGATTTCCAGCTGCGGCCCCATTTTTGTGGTCAAGTCAAGCCTATTTTTTCTTGAAAATTAAAGTTATGGCCAGCTAACCAACTATCTTTATTTATTTAATCAATTGAAGGTCTTACAAGTTTTCATTGTAAAATTCGATGAACAACTAAAGTAACATATATAATAGTGCCCATATATTATTGAAATTTCAAAACTAGTATAATATTATTTAGTAGATGGTGATTTGCTCCCATTGATTGTGTTTTGAAGTAGAAAACCACTCTTAAAGATAATTCACAAAAATTTCCTCTATTCTAGTTATTAGGCTTATTTCTCCCATTTGATGGTCATAAAAAATTTTCCTCTTTTTTGATAATAAGCTATTGAAATCTAGAACATATGAAAAGAACTACATATACAATTCTGTTCAGGTGCAGGATTGCCACCCCCGAGGATCAATCTTCGTTTCGTGTCTAGTCAGATATTTAAAATAACCTCACTACTACGTCCTGAGCGTCCAAAAACTGTGGGTTAACAAGTTTTATTTTAATCTAAAGTTGGAAAAGCCTTCAACTTATTTCTTGAATGATAATTGATTGAACCAAACCGTTTTGGGTTGGCTCAAAATAGGTCTGGGTGGTACACACCGGCTCTCTTTTCTCTCTGCGCGTGCCGGTCAGTGGGTGGTGCACGGTATGCCAGTTCCAATTTGGGTCGCGGGTGGGTCACAAATGCAGTCTACCTTCACGGTCAGTTCATTGGACAACTCTTCATAGTTGCGGATGAGAAGGCTTGCGAACACAATCAGCGATAAACGGGACTAACCCGCTTAGGCGGGTGGTGCAGCGGCAACTTCGGTGGCTTCGTCGACGGTGTTTCAGGCGATGGGCGGCGATTGCCCAGATCGGTGGATCTAGGATTGATGAAGCTTTTGGTGATGATCCCTTGGCCGGAAGTCGCCTTGGATGGTGGCGGCAAGGCCAAAAAGCTCCAATGGAACCGATCTCAACCATGATTTTGTCATCATTTTCCTGGTGACAGTAGCGGCCTTCTTTGGTGGGAGACGATTTGGGTTTGTATCCGGCTACAAGGGTGATTGATTGGATGTGGCTGATTGTCCTAAGGTGGCTCCGGTTGGTCAGACGGAGGTCAGGAAGATGGTTGAATGTTGCTATTGCACTTTTTCGACGGGCCTTTTTTGGGCTGTTTTTCGGTGACTTGTGGCTCTTCTAGCAGAGGATCTCAACTCGGGTTTGTTGACAATTTTGAGGAGAGTCTAGCGGAAGTGTCAGCCAGACCGTCGATGGCTTGGCCTCGCCTGGCCAAACGAGGTCTGCAAGTTGGTAATTTTCTATTCTTTCCTTGCTCTGATCAGCAACTTCCTTTCAAAATTCTAGTGGCGGTATCATTGAACTCCAGCGGGACTCCACCCAGATCCAAAGATTTGTCGGCTTCACTTTGGACGCCAAGGTTGGGTTGTGAACGGCCGACATTGGTCGAAAAATAGTCGCGAAATCAACTCTCCGCGGCTGTTTTCTCCTTCAAACTCATTTGTTTTTTCCTTTTTGGTTAGCCACTTCTCGATTTTTTTCTCAGCAACAGTGGCATCGAAATCTTGTGGGACTCCACCCAAAACTAAAGATTGCTTTTTCGGCTTCACTTTGGACACCAAGGTTGGGTTGTGAACGGCCAACATTGGTCAGAAAATAGCCACAAAATCAACTCTCCACTATAGTTTTCTCTTCTATTTTCTCCTTCTCCCTTTCTTCTTCTCTTAGCAGCAACGTCAAGCCCCTTGTTCTAATTTGCAAAAGAGAAAAATCCCCTTTTCAAGTAGATCTATTGTGGCAAAGCGGTGATGAACAGCTTGACTCTGAAATAATCTCCAGCGGTGATCTTCAGCTAGGGGATCCTCTCCTTTCTTCTTCCTTCGTGCTTCTTTCTTCTGTCTTTTTTTCTTTCAACGTATAAGTCCCCCCCTTTTCTTCACGTTAATGTGGTGCTTTTATAAAACTCTGAGCATGTACAATTCTTAATTACAATCATTGAATCCTCACCTACCCAACCATTTGGTTGCTCATTTCAAACCCCCAAAATCCTCACCAGCCATTCTTATCCTCTTCTTTTTCTTTTCTTCTTCCTTGGATTTTGGAACTACCGTGGACTGTTTATAAAGATTAACTGTGAAGGCAAGGGCTTGACCACGAGGTATGATCACTTAAGTATGATCGCATGGTTTGGATGAACAAATTCCTAGTAATTTTTATGCCTTAGTATTAATTGATGACATGAAATAAAAATCTTATATGCAAGTTATGAGATACATCATACGCGTTCACCAAGACATAGTTTAACATTTTACTTTAGTTATTTCTACTCTTATTAATATAATGAGTACTTATAATTGGGCTTTAATTAAAAAGTAAGAAATTCAACCAATCAAAATACTATAAAAACTAATATATATATATATATATATTAGATTATTATAATTTATCTTCTTGCTTAATTAAATTTAATATTTAATATTAAAACCTATTTTAAAGATATTATATCATTGTAGTATTTTTAATCATTTAATGAGAGATTTTTATAAAATTGTGTTCTATTGTTAATATACATTGCACATGATGCGGTATCTTGCCTGGTATCTTTACAACCAATCCTTACGATCTACTACACACCTTTGACAAGGGGTGCCTATCGATTTCGGATTGGTCGGGCATTATCTATACTAAACCCACTATTTAAGCTACATTTATAAACCAAACCAAACTACTTACCATTTAACTTTCTAATTCCAATACCAAGCTCGACCATTTACCATTAAGCCAAATCCAAACCTGATCATTTATTAAATGGGTACCCATTTAGCTATTTAAATTACATGTTTGGAAAAAAATTATTCAAGCATAATAATAAAACATGTTCTAAAAGTTAAAGCTAAGTGAAAAAATTATTTTAAAAACACAAATAGGATAGTTGATAATTTAATTAATAAATATTAGTGTAAAAAGTTAATAAAGTATTAACTTTATAATTAAAATTATAATATAAGAAACAGGTATCGAGTATTGGGTATCCATCACTCTATAATTAAATCCGACCATTTGTAATCATGTACTTATTTTTCTCATACTAAACCCTATTATTAATTATCAAAAACCTTATCATTAAGGTTTGGTCAGGTTGGATTTCAAGATACCCAACCCAATAGGCACCGCTATCCATAGCCGCCACATGCACATTTAATGTGACTGCCCAAAATGGGCCAAACTTACATGGGTCTCAATTAGGGAAGAAAGCCCATTAAGACAGAATGGGCCTACCACTTGTATTTCTTCCACCTCCAAGAAACCCTAAACTCCTCCTACCCTATATATACGCACGAGGGTTTCACCCTGCGCGCCGGAAAACCTCGCCGGTGGCGACGTTGCGCCTTCCAACACTCCATTTTCCGATCTGTTATCATTAGGCATATTATCGGTTTTATGTGTATATGTTTGTTCTGTGATCAGTCTTTTGTAGAGATAGGACGATGACGACGTAAGTGATGAAAGGTCTCGTTCGTCGTAATGGCGGCTAACCCGCCTTGCCGACCATCCTGCTACATCACCACCCATATTCCGAGTCCACGTTGTTCTACATCTATATATATTTTTCGGTTTTGATTTTCAGAAAAAAAATGATGAAATTTTTGATTGTGGTGGCCGATGATATTACTTAAAATTGACAAGCATATGTCTGAATTAATCATGTTGCCTATCTAATCTTCTCTATGAGGCCATTAGATATATGTTTACATAGATTTTTAATTGATTGTACATTGAATGGTGTTTTTGCTGTTAACGTGTTTTGGAGTGTATATGTCAAGGATGAGGGAAAAGTTTATGTGTTGTCTGAGAATTTGTGATTACAACCAAACTACTGCCTTCCTTCTGAGGCTACTTGTTTATGTTATATTTAGTGTTTTCTTTTGTTTTCTTTTCTTTTTTGGGTTTGAAGGAAAGTGGATGTTCGGTCAAGGGATGATTAATGTGCATAGTTCAAATGATGATCTCTATGTTGGATCTCTGATTATTCATTTGTCTTTCGCTCCTATCTGATGGCCAAATCCGGTTCTTTATATTTGCATATTTGAAATATTTTTGAACGCAGCTTGAATTTGCTGAGATGGAATTTTGACCATCGATATTTTATCAACCTTTCTTTTTCGTTTGATAAAGCTCCGATGGGTTGTCAGGCCTACATTAATATCGTTCTAATAGTTGATTAGAACATGATTATGACAACCAATGTAGTTTCCAATTTGGGTATCCCTAAACAGGTAAGTTAAAAAACCAATTTATGTTGTAAACTACACCATGAATATAACATCCATATGTTTGCAGGTCTGGAATAGATAAAACATCTACTCGTCAAGAGGCAGCATGGCGAAGGACGTAGATAATTAACAATCAATCTGTCATTTTTAGGCAGTGCAAGTGCTTAAATGTAGCCGCATACTCACACTTGCAATAAAAGCTTAACGAAACAATGTAGAGCTGATCAATAAGAGCAGCAATTTGTGAATGCTAAGGCATTTGATTTACACTATGTAAGAAGATGAGCTCCAATGCCTTGTCTGAAGTTGATTGAGCTCAAATAAAGACAAGATGATTCTGTAATTTTACTCCTTGACTATCCGGAGAGAATGATTAGCTTGTGATAAAAGGTGGAACTTGCTCAGTTTAGCCTTCAAATCATGTACAGCATCCTATAAGAATTTACGAACTGCCCACATGTGCTGAACCGCACTTGAGATCTCTGGCATTTGGTTGGTGATCTCACTCCATATTTACAAGTTTGAGGAAGAATTTTAGCCTTGGTTGCTGTCCACAAGCTCTCCGAGAGTTCACTCTCTTTTACAACCATTCTGCTTCTTTTCGTAGATCCATTTTGTTCGCCAATTACCCCTTGGATCTGTAGCTGGTTTAATTTGGGTGGATTTGTATCATCTCTCTGAAAATTGCTTTCACTGCTCTTCAAGGTGGAAGCTTCTTTGTCATCACTAAGAACATTTTGGCCATCTTGTATCATGCATAGAACTCTATGAGCTTCACTTGGGAGACCAATAGCGTGCCATGCCTCAGCCACCAGCATAAAACTGCTGCTTTCAGGCCTGACCCCTTCCGCATCCATCTTTTCGAGCATTTCTTCAGCTTTCCATGGCTGCTTTGCTTCTCCATAACCCCAGATTAAGGTCTCAAAGGTCTTAATGTTAGGAGAAACACCAGAATCACACATTTTATCGAATACTTTCATGGCATTTTTCATGTCCTGTGCACTGCACCATCCACTTATAATTGTGGTGAAGATTACAACGTTAGGACGTATGCAAAATTGATTCATGGTGTCGAGTAGGGCCTGCGCCTTTTCGGGTGCTCTTGCCCTGACATAGCCTTTGGCAAGAATGCTGTAGGCATGCACATCGGGCTCAATGCCAGCCTTCGTCATGTCATCAAATGTTTTTCTGCACCTTTCCATGAGTCCAGCAGTACTCCATGCATTCATTGATGTGCTGAATGTAACCACATCAGGTTTTATCCCAACGTCTTCCATCAATGTTAGAACCTGTACATATAGCCTCAAACTATCAAATTTGAAGTGGTGAGTTGTTTGGACGGTAACCAAGGAAGAATAATTTGGGGAGGAAGGAAAAGGAAGTGAAAACTCACCAATTAAAAGAGAAAAATAACGGAGATAACCAAGTAAGTTATATGCTCAATTTATCAAAACTAATCTACATATAAGGTCTGAAGCGATTATATTTATGAAGTATAAGTAATGTCTTAAGACAAATATCATCTTAATGGGACTAGAACAAGTAAAAAATTCCTACTCCTATTAACACAACCAATAATAAGATTGTTAAGAATTATAATAGAATTAAACTTTTTCAGCAATTACGCTTTCACAAATGCCGGAAGATCAGCTCTAAATGCGAATCATTGAGGGTAACTACTAGCGTAAACTCAAGATTTAGATAACCATTCAGATCTAAATTGAAGCGAAAAATGAATTAAAGCCAAAGAAGAGATCTTTAGGAGTCCAACCTCATCTACACCATATGAATCGCCAAGGTCAAGAAATCCTTTTATCAAAGAGTTGAATATAACCAAGTTAGGCTGGATATTAAGCTCCTTCATACGGTAAACAAAAGCCACAGCCTTTTTCATATCACCTTCCTTACAGTATCCATTGATAATGATTCCACATGTTCGCTCGTTTGGCTTCAAATTCATATTCTGCAGTTCTGATATCAATCCCTCAGCCCTGTTCATTTCACCATTTTGTGCATAAGCTCTTGCCAAAGTGTTGAAAGAGACCACATCAGGCTGATGTCCCAAGCTAGTCATCTTGTTCATCAAATTCCATGCTTCATCAAGGTTCTGCCGATCACACCAAGCTTTCAATAGTATGTTATAAGTTCTCAAATTTGGTTTTGCATTTTCCTCTGCATACATTAATTCAAGCAGCTTCATCGACTTCTGAGGTTTACCTGCAATCCCGTATCCTTTCATCAATGTGTTGTAGGTGCTCGTCGTTGGCTGGCACCCACTTTCTCTCATCTTCCAAAATACCTTCATTGCATCCTTCACATTTCCGGCCTCACAGAAAGCATTGATAATTGCATTAAAGAAGATTGAATCAGGCTTCAACCCATTTTCTTGCACTTGTGATATAAGTGACTGAATATATTTAAACCGCCTTTGGCTGGTCAAGGCAGCTATCAGAGTTGTGTATGTTATAAGTGAAGGCTTGTGCCCATCTACCACTAAGCTTTCGAAAATGGACTCAACTTCATGTGGCTTCTTTTTTCAATCAAGAAGTTCATTATCTTCGTCCTTGATCGAACAATTTTACAAGTCTCCCCACTGGAGCAAGCAAGGCAGATGGATTGTACTCCAGAAATCAAAGCACCAGAATCTGGAAGCTTTGAGTCATTTTGCCTCGTGTGTTTTCCCTATAAAGTTAGTAGGTGCAATTCATAGCTAAAATCAGGAAGTATTACTAGATTCAACCTACTAGCCTATGAAAAGCCTAAGCAAACAATTGGAGACTATCAGAATAAGAAGAAATAATTGCAAACTAAACAGTTTTATTCAGATCACAAATTCATATTTGAACTGAAAATGTTATACTGAAAGGCATCAAAGCATGAAGAAATAGTCCTCACCTTGACTTTTACTGAGCCATTCTTGTTATTATCGCTGAAATTTAAAGAAGCTTGATCCTGGGTGATTAAGGTGGAATGAGACCCCCGGTTCTTTAGCTTGGCCATGTCTCCTCAATTTTACTGCAATCAACGACCTGTCTTCCAACTAAACATAAAGGAGGAAACTAAAAGGCCATGGATCACTTTCTACTCACTGTCAAGCAATTAAAAAGGAAAGAATAAATCCTCTGATGAATAGAAAATACATGGAAAGGAAAAAATTAATTCAAATAGTTAGCCGTATAAATTAAACCAGAATCTTTAGCTTTAATATGATAGAAGTTCACAACAAAAAAATTGTCAGCTGCAGCAATAGATGTGAAACAGGAGTTTGCCCTTTAATACATAGCATCTTCCTGCTCAAACATTCTCTTCAACTATTGAGAAGCTGGAGCCAAAAACCATCATCCATAATTTTTTTTGTTCTTTTAAAAAACTAGTATTCCACAGTACATAATTAGGGAAAGAGGGATTAGAACTAACTAAAAGAAATATTGGGCTCCCTTTATTTTCACCAGAGAATGCAAGAAATGGACTCAAGCACATAAGATCTGGATTTTCCTTCTCATAACAAGCAATCAAAATAGTTAAAAGATGTAGGCAGGCGAAGCTGCTGAGATTACCTGTCTTAATGGTCGGCCATAGTGGTGTATAGGAGACAAGGGAGAAGAATTGGGAAAACGGGTAACAATGTAGTTGTGAGAGAACAGATCACATTGCATGAGTAAATCCCATCCACAAGAAAATGGGATGGATTTTTTTGAAATAGGAGAATATATAGCAGGATCACATAAAATGAAGAAGTAATATAAAAAAGAAAGAAGTCAGGACACACGCCCATCCCTGGACTCCAGTGTCAAAAACTCATCCACGGATCTACATTCCTTGCCTCTCATTGGTCCTTCCCTTCCAGGTTTGACGTTTCTTTTTTTTTTCTTTTTTCTTAAAAAAGAGCGAAGGCCGGCTAGAGACACCCAAACAATAAAATTTTTTTATAATTTATAATTATACGGATCTTAATTTAAAATTTATACCGCCGACATCCCTTTAGATATTAGTGACAGAAAACAAAAACTTTGAACAACATTTTTTTATATTTATAGTGGCGATTAGAAAAAAAATATTTTTATTGCCCAAAAAAAAATATTTTACTCTAACATACTAATTTTCCAATCAAAGATATTTTATTGACATGTAATTATACAGATCTTAATTTAAAATTTGTACCGCCAATACCCTTTAGATATTAGTGAAAGAAAACAAAAACTTTGAACAATATTTTTTTCATTTTTAGTGGCGATCAAAAAAATATATATATTTTTATTGTTATGAAAAAAAGTATTTTACTCTAACATACTAGTTTTCTAATGAAAGATATTTTTATTGTCCTGGATCTTAATTTAAAATTTATACCATGGACCCCCTTTGGATATCAGTGAAAGAAAACAAAAACTTTGAGAAATGTAATATTACATCAAAAAAAACTTTTAGTGTCAGGGATTGTTTGATTCATCAAAATTTTTTTTTTTTTGTGATCTGAGTTGTTGAGTGGGTTAGCGGGCGGTGATGAAGGAGGGGATAAGGGTAGGGATGGGACGGGCAAGGCCCGATACTATTTTATTTTTTAATTAACTTATATTTTATTTATTTATTTTATAATTTTTTTAAAAAAATTATTTTTTTATTTCTTCCGTGTAGTGGTGGGCGGATCGGTTTATAAGAAATGCAATATTACAATCATTGAGAGGGGTTTTTATAAAAAAAATATTTATATTTTTTTGTTTTTCTTTTATAATTGAGTAAGGGAGAGAAGTTTTTTTTCCTTAATTGAGAGGGTGGGCTTTTTTATTTGATTTTTTTAGGTGGGGCTGAGGCAGGTGGGCATCGTTTTTTTTTTTTTGAAAGGGGAGGGGGATGGGTTTTTTGGTTTTTATTTTTTGTGAAAAAGTTTTGTTAAGGGGAAAAGGGTGGTTTTATGTTTTTTTTTAAAAAAAAGAGGGGAGGAGTTTTTTTTTTTTTTTGGAGGGAGTTGATTGGGTGAGGTTTTTTTTTTGTGGAGGAGGGGTTGGTGTTTTAGGGGAGAGAGGTTGGGCCTTTATAAAGGGGGATGGTGGTGGGAGGGCATTATTGAGACGGAAAGCTTTCATGATGAATGTAAATTGGGCTGTTGCATGATCGTATGGATGGTTGCTGTATTGGAAGTGTAAATCTTCCCTGGACCATACTTTCACCTAGTCTCCATTACGTCGGGAAGGGGGCAATGTGGCGGCTTTTATTACTCTTTGTTTCAGTTCTCTTTTGTTTGTTGGTAAATAGTTAATACTTAATGTTGATGGATTATATAAATGTTATTTGCTGGTTGTTATTGATAACATGGAGTATTTAGCATGCATAAATAGATATGGATGGTTAGGGTTATAGCTACTTATTCATCATAGACAAACCTTATTAAAAATGTTAAGAGGTGAATTAATGAGAATTAAATAGCAATAATCATTTGCATTTATGTATGGGTACCTTTGGCACTTGTCCAATGTATATAGATGATTGTTTTGGGTGTTGATTGGAATTGGTTTGTTCACTGACTTATAGGTTTGTAATTGTAAGTTGAGAAAACTGTGTTGTGAGTTGGGTTATTTGTAACGTCTGTGCCGCAGGGTGCGCATGAACCAATGCCTTAGGGTCGGGGACAGTTGAAAGATTCCGTTATATGACTCTTGATTTTTTCTTATTTTAGTTGCTGCTATATTTCTAATAACTTAAAATTTAGAACCAAAACTTATACTTTTTTTCTGAATATAAATTGTGTTTTTCTCAAATTTAATTTTGTGGGTTTATTTATGGTGTTGATATATAGAAAATCAATTTTTAAATCATTATATTTTCTTTTAGTAATATATGTATCAAGTAGTTAGGGGTCACTTAGTTTTATGCTTTACAGAATTTTTAATCAACTTTTTTTAATTAATGCATTTTATTTAATTTATTATATAATTACATTATTTTTACCAATTGATTTTTTCATCAGCACATTACATCAACACTTATATTAATAAAATGACTAAAAATTGAAATCTAATAAATTTATTAAAAAATAATATGATTTAGAAGATTAACTAAGAAAAATAAGTTAAAATTTATGGTGCACTCCCAAATCTGGGCTGCTGGATTGAAATCCAGCGGCCCAGATTTCAAACCCGCCCAGACCCGCCCACCCGATCAGCGCTCGACCCACCCACCCGCTGCGGTCCCCACCAGCCACAGCCCCCGCTAGCCACAGCCCCCGCCATGGCCCCTTCGCCCTCCACGATGACCCACTTTGCCGTGGTCCCCCTTGCCCACCCCAAGCCGCCGCGGCCCCCATCCTCCTCCGCCAATGCCCTCGCCGCCTACACCCTCGCCCATGGCCGCCCCCTTCCAACCCCCTCGTAGTCGCCGTAGCGGCCCCTCCCCTAGCCGCAGGCCCTACCAGCCACAGTCCCCCCTCACCCCACCGTAGCCGCGACCCTCGCTTCCCCCACCCCCGGTGGCCAAGGGCGGGCGGGGGGAGGGATAGAGGGTGCCGCAGCTGGCGGGGACTGCGGTGGAGGTTGTCGTGGTGGGCGAGGGGGCCACGGCTGGGTGGCGGGTCTAGGGTAGGTGTGAAAATATGGGAATATATATATATATATATATATATATCCAAAAATAATTAAACAAGTCATACAATTAATATTAACTGTTAAACCTAATAAACAAGGGAATATATATAGGTGAAAACACCTATTTATGCTAAAATTTGTAAACTATCATTAAAGATATTTCATTAATAGTAGTTTTCTTCGACCAAATTATTACTCATTTTTAATACGTATAGAGATAATCTTCTAAAATTTTTAAGAAAATATTATTTAAATATTTAATCTCTTAAGTCAAATTATTATGTAATTACTTTATTTTAAAGATTATTAATTAACCTTTTTGACATTTAACGTTATAAAGCACATCTCAAATAATATGTTGAATCTTACCTGATAGGTATTGATAGGTATTAAATGTAGAATTAAAATGATGTCAGATGAATAAAAATGATAAAACGATGAGTAGGCGATTGAAACTAAAATCCGACTCTGACAAATGCATCGTTGTTAGCCTCACTGACAAGACTTGTGCACTCAATATATATAGACAAAATTAAAAAAAGTGGATATACACGCTGCAACTAAGTTTTGTCATAAGGTTCACACTCGTAAGACCCACTAGGAGATGGGCATTCATTGCTTCTATCATCGAAATCAAATTCAGTCAGGTTTGGGGCTTTAAATGGTTTGGTTAGTTTAGTCAATAACATTTACCACAATTATTTATCATTTAAAATTTTTTTATCTTGACCTAACCATTAATTAAGTTTATAAAATTTTACCATAATTGAGTTTTTACCATTTTATAGTTGGTTAAACGGTTAATATTGTTTGTTCAAGGGTTTTATAAAGTCTTATAAAATTCCTTAGTCATATCTACTCAACAAATTAAAGAATTGATCAATTGAAAGTTAAAATCAAGTGGCAGAAAATCAATAAAAGAAGAAAGCTTTCAGAATTCAACGATCGGAAACACGATAGAAAGCCAATCGTGTTTGGAAACATGATTGGAGACAATATTGTTTGGAAACACGATGGGAGACAATCGTGTTTGGAAAAACGATTGGGGGACAATCGGAAACCGATCGTTGACGGCCAAATTCTTCAAATTATCGTTAGCTTGACGAATTCTTTCACCTTTCCCTCCAAAATATTGTCTAAGAAGTATGAACTTATTCTCTCTATAAATAGGCTTAAAACACTTGATGAAATGATTAAGAGTGGCTTGCTAATATTCTATGTCATTTTGCTCTTATAATCGGCTATCTTCATTCATATTATAATTGATCAAACAAGTGTGATTGATGTGTGTTGGCTTTTATTGAGAGAAGCTTGTGGCCTCACCAATGTCAAAAGGAAGAAGCTTGTGCTTGTAAGTGGTGTCCCCTCCTCAAAAAGAAGAAGTACGTACTCAAGGACACTAGTAAGACTTTATTCTTTCTTAGTTAGAAAGAATATAAGAGTGCACTAGATCCGCGAAATACTTAAAAATTGTTTGCGTTCTTTTCTGTTTGATTATTAATTTTTATTATATCTTATTCCAATACCTTCAATTTTATATTCGCCTCGATTTTGATTAGGAATTGGATTAGGAATACTAATTCAAGTTTGGCTTGAAATCATCGCCTCACTTGAATTAAGTTCTTATTTCAATTCCAAGGAATTGTGTTATCACATTTAGAATTTGGCTTGACGTGTTTGCCTTGTTCTATTTGTGAATTGCTTCGTATTTTTACTCAAGTTATTTATCTATTATTATTTGATTTATTAAATGCTTATTCTAATAGTTTCTTTATTTTGAAGAAGCATCTAAACTTTACAAATATATAGTTAAACTTTCAATGCTTATTTATCATAAACCAAATAATATTAAATTGGTTAAAAATTATAGTTATTTAAAATATTTTCTCACTTAGAATTTACAAAATATAAAATGTTCCAACTATCTAAACTATATTTGTAAAACCCATGACCCGAGTTAGGGTTTTATAGTTAGAACTGATTGGTTCGACTGTTATTTATAGTAGAGTTAATTTCAGAACACCCGTATTAAGCCGAGGCCGGTCGTGTGTTATGAACCACAAGGTGTTCCTAAATATATGATAATAACGCTAGTAACACAGCAGTAGAATGAGTTATTAGAATATATGAGAGTACGCCCAAATTTATTTATTTATTTTAGTATTAGATCATAAAATTATTTTTAGGCCGAATAAATCATTAGGACGCATTATAAGGCAGTTTGAGTGGGTCATTAGTTATAGAGCATGTCATTTTGATGTTGTGGTATGTATTATATTTTATAGGATTATATCCTATTTTTCTGGATTTTTTAAGATTTATTACTAGTTAGTTATTATTTTTGACATGAGTTGGAGACAAGTCAAGTTTTATTCACAAAACTGCCACCAAACTAACCCCGACCTTTTCTCCCCCTACCCCTAACCCTGACACCACCCCTTTCATTTCTGCCAACACCGCCTCCAATCGCCACACCGCCTCGATTGACATCGTCGAGCCCCACCGTGTCATCTTCGTGCCGGCCTGAGCGCCCTCGACCGCCACTCTGAGCGCCCTCGGCCATCACTAGGTCTCCATGATGCACGGGAGCACGCCCTAGCGCTGCCTATCCCGACACCATTCCGTCGCCGTCAACATCGCTCAATCATCATGCCACCAACACTACCCCCCTTCGACCCGGTTGAGGCCTGATTGGACAAGCTGACCAACCCCGGCCGACTTGTCGTAGTCGCTGGCAGTCATTGCCATCATTGCCATCCCTCACCACCACCACCATTGGGTCGAACTCACCGAGCTGATGCCGACCCATAGCCCCGATTGCCTCGCTGGAAAGTCGCCTGAAAACAGCCAGGAAGGCGCCAGAAAATCGTCGGAAACCGGATTCGCTAAAATTAGTTGGATCTTCCACCGAATTCATCCAATTGAACCCGCTTAAACTTCTAACGCCGTCGGATGCCGAATTTGAGTCTTGAGCCATGCGACAAAACCCTAGCCGATGACGCTAGGTATAATTAATTCCAACTTAATTTATTAAAGGTGATAATTATTAGCACAACATGCTAGGATTGATGAATTGATGTGTTAGATGTTTTTATTATAATAAAAATATAAATTTACTTGATTGAATTGTATTAAAATGAATGTTATGTAAACTAATTAATTATTATAATCTAATGCAACATAGGGTAAGAAATCTTATATAGATTGATATGCGTATGCTATAGGATGTACGAATGTATCATAAGCGGGCATTAGCTTTTTGTTTGATGTGTAAATACGGAGTGGGAGCTTGTTGCCTACGCGTGTGGACACATTGGAGCTTCTACTAGGTCCATTTAGGACTTGTTCATGTTTTACGTTCTATTCCATTATATATTTGTTTTATTACTTGCACAACAGGTTAATCATTTTTATAAGTTATGTAGTCTGTAATGGTGTAAATTGTGTTGGGAATTTGGGAGTATTTACTGATGTACAAAACTATACATACGCAAAGAAGGAAGTAAAAAATGTCGTAAGCCATTACGCATCATAGAATTAATCTCAATGGTTGTCAAATGATGTGTCATTTTTACAAGTTTAAAAAAGAAATGTACCATGGCAAGAGGCTGCTCATCACCAAATTGTTACTGCTACCTTTCCTCAAGAAAAAATTAGCCTTTTAACTCATTATTATTGAGACTGGTGAACAAAGAGCTAGCATATTCATTCACTTTATTCAAGGAAAAATATAAATCATTTATTCTAAATGATCTAATTTTGTTGATTGCAAGTAGAAAAATACCTATTCACCAGTTCCCGGTTTACTTGGTTAGTTTAGGACGCCATATTTTTGATGGAGGTCTTGAGATTTTTTAGGATAAGACGGGCTCTTACCCTTCTCTCCCTTTTCCTTTTTCTCTTCTTAAAAAAAACTTCTTTCCTCATTTGAAGATGTTAAAGAGTACTAACATTATCAAACTGAATTAAATATACCTGAATTGTACGTACATATCTACCTGAATTATGGATACTTATCGGCTGGTTTTACTAGGCTAAAACTTGACTTTATTTTTTTTATGTTTAGGCTTGCCTTTTTTAGAGAAACCTTAGTATTAACTAATGTTGATGTCAAAGAATATTAGCGGCTTTCAAATCTTGCTGGCCATTTAAATCATATATATTTGTAGTTTTTTAACACGAACAAAAATACCTTTATCATTCAATTGTCATTGTAATCCAACAACTCCTATTAAATTCATCTTACATAAAATTATCAGATGCAACTGAGACCAATTATTATTATTTTATTTATTTATATTAAGATTTTATATTGAGAATTAAAATACAATAGTTTTTTAATAATAGAGATATTTATGATTAAATAAAACATAGGTTATTACTCCATATTACCATTTAAGTAGACATAGGTTAGATTAGACTATTACTTCCTCTGATGAGCCTACGAAACATTAAAAATATAGTTGCATGAATTATCTATTCAAAATTTTTTATATAATTTTTAATCAAGCACATATTTTATAAAATTAAACAAAGAGACAATTTGCTGTAGGGGTGGCTACATTTCATTTATGTGGCGTTGGGGTGGGAAATTTCAAATATGTGGTGTAGAAGTGATTGGGAGGAAAATGGTAAGACTACCTTTTCTTATTTCATGACAAGGAAGGTTGGAATGGTGGGTTGGTTTTCAATAAAGCGGTTTGGTTTGGCAATATAATTTTTTTGTGATTTCAGTTATTAGATGGGGTCACGGGTGATGGGGGTGGATAGGTGGGAGAGGCGCATACGAATCAGTCTTCTTTGTTTTTTTTTGTTTTTGTTTTCTCTAGTGGGTGGGTTTTACTTTTCAAAACAAGGGGAATGGTTAGCTTTTTTTTTAAAAGTGGGGGAGAGGGTGGGCGTTGTTTTTTTGTATGTGTGTTGATTTGACAAGAGAAAGAAAATGGCCTTATGATTTTTTTTGTGTTCATTTACATTAAGTAATTTTCTTAAATAAATATTTTAAATATTTTTTTGTTAGTTTTTAATCAATTTATTTTTTAATCAAATTATATTTGATCAAAATTTTATGTCAACTTATATTTTTGTAATTAATTTTTTTTCGTAAATTTATTTTGTAATTATATTATTTTTATTAGTTTATTTTTCATTGACACATTAATCAATGTCATCAACACTTATGTTAATAAAAAATGGAGTTAAATTATATTTATAGGAAAATAACATTATAAAAAGATAAATTCTGTAAAAATATGTAAAAATAGGTCATGCCATTAATTTTTATTATGACTCTATTAATTCGCTAATTTATTTTTACATACACACATATATATATATATATATATATATATATATATATATATTCATTTGAACAAGGTGATCAAACCCAAGTGGTCGAATCCCCTGGTCGAGCACATGCCTTCATAGTTAATCATGAGAAATAGTCCTTAATGGTTCGAAAATCTAAGGAAGAAGATAAGAAGAAAGAAAGAATAAGAAGAGTTGGTGAGGATTTTGAGGCCTCAAAATGTGGAACTGAGAAACACCCTCAGTACGTTTGTAAACACCCAAAAAGTGAAGGAAAAGGGGGAGACTCATATGTTGAAATAAAAAAAAAGAGAAGAAGAGCGGAAGAAATAGGAAAGGGAGAAGGAAGGGTAGGAGCCCCTCGTCAGAAGAACTTTTCTAATGACCACCCAACCCATTGTTGCCAACCTTGGAGTGCTCCCCGACACCACCTAAGTGAGAGCTTCACGGGAGGAATCCGAAGTGGGAGGTTCGACATTGCTGCTAAGAGAAGAAGAAAGGAAGAAGAAGCAGGGAGGAAGAAGAGAAGGAAGGGGAGGAACCCTATAGCCGGAGATCCATCACCAGTGACCACCAAGCCCACCAGATCAGAGGTAGGAGTGCCCTCGACAAGATCCAGTTGGTAGCCATCCTCTAAGACGCTCGCCCTCGACAGATAAAGTCGAGAGAAGTCCCTGCCGCAAGTGGTAACATCCAACGAACAGCATAGCTGCAGACCATCATCCGGTTGGCCAAGGCCTTCGGCGACCAAGAAAGTACCTCCATTTAGTTCCCTTCATAGTCGACAATAAATCCCAGCAAAGAGATACAGGTGGAAGAGCTTGCCGTTGCTGAAAAACAGCCCATAAAACTCTTGCCAGCGCAGAAAATAGCATCTAGTAGCCACCTTGTCGGTGCGTGTACAGCCAGCCCAGGCTACCTTTGGACAGACCGACACTACAGCCGGACTCTGCCGATCTTGGAAGCCCAACGTTGTAGGAATTTCTACGTGAAGCACTTGATCGGAGCAGCGAAGAAGAAAAGTTCATAGAAAGCTCGCCAACTTACAGTCCCCCGTCTAGCCAGCCCAGGCCGTCTAAGCAGTGCACACTCACACTTCCACCAGACTCTCCTCAATACGGTAAACAAACCTGAGTTGAGATCCGTCGGCTGAAAGAGCCACCAGTCACTAGAAAACTGCCCAAAAGAAGCCCGCCTAAGCAGTACAACAGTAGTGTTTGGCTATCTTCCCGACCTCCGTCCGGCCAATCATCTGCCACCGTAGGACAATCCTCTACCTCCAATCAGTCCCTCTCATCGCTGGTTACAAACCCAAATTAAGTCACTGCAGCAGCAAGCCTCATCTGTATGGAGACAAAATTCCCAGTAGAGATAAGTTCCGCCGAAACTTTCTACTACCACCATCGCCCACAACCACCACCGCCTCTAATCAGACCACGACCAAGGCACTCATTTGTTGGAGATCTACCGATTTGGGCGATTACCGCTAGCCTCAGCAGCCAAAAATGTCATTGCCGGAGCCACCAAAGCCACTGTGGCACCATCGTTGCAGCCGGGTTCATCGGATCCATTTAGTGGATTGCATCCACTTGGTCTGTTCATGTTCATGACCACATCCTACTTCCCCACGATCTGATCGGATCAAAACTGGCCCAGACAGCGACCACGAAGCCAGGCCTCATTCGCGACCCAGATTTGAACAAGCATTCACAACCTGTAGCCCTGTGTGCCCAGAAATATCTAGAAGCCTGTGCCGGTACCCGGTCTAATCCAGCATTTATTTGTTTTGAACCAACCCAAAACGGCCCAGTTCAGTCAATTACCATTTCAGAAATAATTTGAAAGCCTTCCCGATTTTTGATTGAGACAAAACTTGCTACCACATCATTTTTGGAAGCTCCGAACATAGTTGTGAGGTTATTTTGAAGATTTGAAGACCAAAAAGGGACAAGCTAGGGTATTGGATTTGAAGATCTCAAAGACAGATCAGGTAAAATAGCAGCAGAATTCATTGTGTAAAGTGTAAAAATAAAAGAAGAAATAATGGATTATGAGTACCAATCTCACTGTGGACTGACTTAGAGATTCAATTTGAACCATAAGGAACCACGTAAAAATTTCTTGTGTCTTTCCTCGCTAGCAATATTTTATTTATTTTCTAGATCGCACTATTTCTTTCCTTAGCAAGGACGCCTTAGGTCCCACCGAAGCCTCAGACTCAACTTGAAGCGAAGATTGATTCGTGGAGGCAACAATCCCATGCATGAACATATTTTTTGCAACTCCATTGGGGACTAGCTAGAAGGTAGTAGTGCCGTTTGAAGATTTGTTTGAACAAGAAGAAATGACACTAGAGACAAGGAATCTGGTGCAACAAATGAGCATTAATGAAGATGATCCATCCACATCAACTCAAGGAAGGCAAAGCCAATTTGAAACAAACATGGAAACAAGTTAGCACATAGCGGGAAATGTGCGTGAAAGAATCCAACAGCTTGAAGCAGTGTTAAATAAGGGAAATGAAAGAGGAATTACTCCAAGCAGAAGCATGTTGATACAAGAAGAATGCAACCAAAGTCTAAGAAGGAATGAAGAGATGAATCAACCTTTAGAAGCCAGACGAGTGCCTTGATGCCAACAAATCAGCTAAGCGGAAGACAAGAATTGAATCAAGCAATTGAAGAAAGATTCTGCCAAAGTGAAAAGCGGATGAAACAAATCGAGGATATGATATATCAACTTCTTACCCAAATGCAATGGGCTAATGCTGCAACCGGGAGCTCATCAAGAAGAGAAGACGACTATCCCATGCAATGTCCAACAATGGACCAACCCCTGGAAGTCAAACAGATGTCTTCCATCTCCGCAAATCCGATTGTATCCACCTCACCTCCAGCTACAAGAACAACTGCCACAACATTGAAGGATCAACCCAACATCCCTCACGAAATTAACAATTTTTTTTTTATTTCAGGTACCAAGCCCATCCACCAAGTATATACAACATCAACTTCATTGCCCAAATAGATTTGGGTGCAACACTTCCCGGTGTCACAACCAATTAGGAATGAGCCTTGCTCACTTCCTCACTCAGCATGGCTTCCACAACCACCGTACTACTAGTCGTCATACATGTACCAGTGGCATGACCCTGCATGCTCCCAACAACCAAATTCCATGGTGTATCCACCATCAATCGCAACCACGGTGCCTATCCAAATGGTATTACCAATAATGCTAATTAGTCAAATCCCAACTCCTATTACAATTTTGCCAGCAAACCAGCCACAAGCCCAATTGCCAACTATGCCAGTATTGCCAACTATGCCAGTAGTGCCAACGTTAGACTTTTTCTATGAAGAGTTGAAAGTCGAAATGGATGCACAAGTCATACTTATCACTACTTTGATCGGAAAGAAAAATAAAGAATCAACCAAAGTGACAAAGTGTCTTCGACCACTAGCTGATGAAGTCTACACAGAAGTTTTACTTGAGAAGTACAAGCGTCCTACCTTCACAGAGTATGATGGAACAAAAACCCCAGAGATCACATCACAATCTTCGAGATTGAGTATGGAGAAATCTTGACAAATGAAAAACTAGCGTTAAAACAATTCCCAGCATCTCTCAGCAGCAATGCACTAAGGTGGTTCAACAACCATCCACCTAGATCGATCAGGTCATGGGAAGAACTCATCGAGCAGTTCACAACTCACTTTCAGTCAATGGAGATCCCGATAAAGATTGAGCATTTAAGGCAATATCGGAAAAAGCTTGGTGAAGAATGTGCTACATATGTGAAAAGATTCAGAAGTCTGTCATCTCAAATGAAGAAAATTCCTGATATCAAAGAGCTTTTGAAGATATGTGCGATGAATGCTAGATTTGCAACATGGTTTTTAAGTAGTGCACAATGCAATATATTTGAAGAACTTTTGAAAGAGTGTTGATATATGAAGAACTCAATAGAATTTTGGTTTCAACAAAGAAGCGAAGGAAGGAGCCTCAAGCAATGTACTCACCGAGCTTAGTCACATGGATCATAAGTGGCAAGTGAAGATGAAGAATGAAAGTGAAAGTCCAAGATATGCACCCCGAGAGTCTTGACAACAATATGAATGGAGAAACATTGAAGATTATACCTTCAACACTAAATACTGAGAGATTATTCGATGTGTTGAAGAGCAAAGGAAAGATCACACCATGGACTCTGAAAAATATGCCGAAGCTAGAAGATAAGAAGAAGGAAATTTTTTGTCAAGTTCACCAGAGGTTAGGTATTTCGACAATGAGATGTCGAGAAGTGATGGAAAATATCCAAGAGTTGTTTGATAAAGGTGAGATTAAGTACAAAGTTTCAAGTGCCAATGTGATGACAGTGAGTCACTCATCTTCACCAATGAAGTCTCAGAAGAGAAAGGAAAAGCTAGATGAAGAAGGGAAAAATGAAGAAATGGAAGTCCAAATGGTTAAGGTCAAAAACATAGAAGTGTCACCTGTGTCCACAGGAGAAGTGAAGAAATGATTCCTTACATCTCCACTAATGTAAAAGTTTGAAGTTCAAACTAATCAAGGCACTAGACATCGGACAGAAAATGAGCATGATGAGGAAAAGATAGAAGCCCAACTTGTTGTCAAAACAACTTCAACTCAAGAGGAAGTCAATTCGAAGAATTTAATACAATATGGAAAAACAAGACTTCACTTAATGTGTAGCTACGGCGAAAAGATAGTGATCCAAGGAAGGAAGCAACATTACATTGGAGGAAACACATGACTTATTGCAGTGGATCATGAATATTCTTATTCAAGTCTTGTTGCCCGAATCTTGAGTACATTTTGTACCAGCAGCCCTTTCATGATCAAGTGTCAATTACCAGGTGAAAGCTTGAAGTACTTTATCACAATTGCCAACGATGAAGACCTGGCAAATGTACTTGAAGAGCAAGAGGAGTTCATCACAAGCACAAGTTCAACTCATAGCCTCCACTTCTTTGCATTACCAAAGACATTAAGATTGCCATCCAACTAGACATTGGACAAGAAGTTGGTAGCTTCAATTGAAATCACTACTACTAAAAGTGTTGAAATCGAAGCAAATAGCTCAACAAATAGTAGGCGGCATCGTATAAGAACAGGTCGCCTCGAGACTATGGAAGGAAAAGAAAACACCATGTGAGCTTGTCGCCAAAGAAGCGTGATGCCCTGAAGAAGAAGCCACAAATGAGAGTAAAGACAAATCTATTATTTTTCCATTGCCACCCAAATTTACGAAGTAGAAGGAAAGAAATCTGGATTTTGAAACCATAGTTGTCGAGTAAAGAAGTCACTCCTTAAGATCAAAATGATGGTCAGTTACCACACAATGACCCAGGAGGAGTCACCCTATGCTAGCTTATGCAAAAAGAAAAAGGAAAAAGAAAACAAGAAAACAAGAAAACAAGAAAAAAAAAGAAAAAGAAAAACAAAATTGAAAAAAAAATGCAAATTGTATTTTGCTGATTTTTCTTTCGAAATTACAAAAAATCGGCGAGGGGGCAAATGTTCATATGAACCAAGTAATCAAACCCAAGTGATCGAACCACTTGGTTGAGCCCACGCCTTCATAGCTAATCATGAGAAATAGTCTACGGTGGTTCAAAAATCCAAGAAAGAAGATAAGAAAAAGAAAGGATAAGAAGGGCTGTGAGGATTTTGAGGCCTCGAATTATGGAACTGAGAAACTCCCATGGATGTCTATAAACATCTAAACGGTGAAAGGAGAGAGGGGGGGGGGTGATCGTACGCTGAAAGAAAGAAAAAGGAGAAGAAGGGCAGAAGAAAGAAGTAGGAAAGGAAGAAGGAAGGGGAGGAGCCCCTTGCCAGAGAACCTTTCCGGTGACCCCTCAACCCATTGTTGCCGACCTTTGAGTGTTCTCCGACACCACCCAACTGAGAGCTTTGCCAGAGGAATCTGAAGTGGGAGGCTCGATGTTGCTACTAAGAGAAGAAGAAAGGAAGAAGAAGAAGCAGAGAGGAAGAAGGAAGGAAGGGGAGGAACCCTCTTGCAGAAGATCCATCATCGGCGACCCCCGAGCCCACCAGATCAAAGGTAGGAGTGCCCTCGACAAGATCCAGTTGATAGCCGCCTCAAAGACGCCAGCCCTTGCTGGAAAAAGCCGAAAGAAGTCCTTGCCCCAAGTGGTGATGTACAACGAATGACAGAGTTATAGACTATCGTTTGGCTAGCCAAGGACTCCAGCGACCAAGAAACTGCCTCCACTGAGTTTCCTTCATAGCTGACAACAAATCCCAGCAAAGAGATACTGCCGTAAGAGCTTGCCGTCACCAAAAAATAGCCTAGAAAACTCTCACCGGAGCAGCTTAGTAGCAAAAAACAACATCAAGCAACCACCTTCTCGGCGCGCATACGGCCAGCCTAGGCAACCTCTGGACAGACCGACACTACCATCGGACTCCCCTCAATACCCTCAACACAACCCAACCGAGATCCGTAGTCGAGGAAGCCCGATGTCGCAGGAATCTCTCCGTGAAGCACCCGATCGGAGCATTGAAGCAAAAAAGTTCATACAAAGCTGCCAACTTGCAGACCTCCTCCAGCTAGCCAAGGCCATCGCTAGCCCCACCGACACTTCCACTGGACTCTCCTCAACATGGTAAACAAACCTGAGTCGAGATCCACCACCGGAAGAGCCACCAGTTGCCGAAAAACTGCCCAAAAGAGGGCCACCTGAGTAGTGCAACAACAGCATTTGACCATCTTCTTGACCTTCATCTGGTCAATCGCCACCACCGTAGGATAATCCTCCACCTCCAATCAGTCCCTCTTATCACCAGTTACAAACCCAAATCGAGTCCCGCCACAACAAGCCTCATATGTCACCATAAAATAAAGACAAAATTCCCTACAGAGATTAGTTCCACTGAAACTTTCCACCACCATCATTGCCCACTGGCACCACCACCAATCGTCGGACTACTGCCAAGACACATTGGTTGGAGATCTACCAGTCTAAGCGATCACTGCAAGCCTCAGCCACCATAAACACCATCATCGAAGCCACCAAAGCTGCCGTTGCAGTGCCACCGTAGCAGGGTTCAACAGACCCATTTAGTGGATCGCGTCCACTTATTTTGTCTGTGTCTATGACCACATCCCGCTGCACCACGATCTGATTGGATCGGAACTAACCCAGACCACGACCACGACCACGAAGCCAAATCACGTCTGCGAATCACCCACAATCCGGACTTGAACTAGCACACCATGCGAAACCTATAGCCCAGCGTACCCAGAAATATTCAAAAGCTTGCGGATGGAACCTGGCCCGGGTCAACATTTATTTGTTCTAAACCAACCCAAAGTCGTTCGGTTCTGTCAATTATCCCTCCAAAAATAATTTAAAGGCCTTCCCAACTTTGGATTAAGACGAAACTCACTACCCCATTGTTTTTGGATGCTCCAAACACAATGGTGATGCTATTTTGAAGATTTAAAAATTAGAAAAGGACAAACCATGGTATTAGAGTCGAAGATCTCAAAGATAGATCAAGAAATAAAGTAGCAGAATTCACTATTGTTTAAAGTGTAAAAATAAAAGAAAAAATAGTAGATTATGAATACTAATTTCACTGTGGACTAATTTAGGGATTTGATGTGAACCTTAAGGAACCACGTAAAAAGTTTCTTGCGTCTTTCCTCGCTCGAGATATTTTATTTATTTATTAGCTTATATTATTTCTTTGCGCGATAAGAGCACCTTTGGTCCCATCCGAAGTGAAGACTGATTTGCTAGGGTAGCAATCTGCCAGAACAATACACACACACACACACTTAAAATTTATAATCTTTTTTAAAAAAAACTAACTTATTACTTTTAACGATATATTGCTTGTGATGTTGATGACATTGTAATTAATTTGGTGATGGCAATGAAGACATTATCATGGTAACATTGATGATTTTTTAGTGTTCAACTTTTCTTATAAGTTAATGGCATTAATGACATTTTCATAAAATTTGATATCATTAATGTTATTTTAAATAATTTCAGATTAAGCGCTAAGAGTAAAGTTTTAATTATAATTTTATTTAAAACAAATTAATTTAATAAAAATTAAATAAATTAATGCCATCATTATTTTTAATATCACTACCAAATAATAAAAGATGTCATCAATAAAATAATCTATTTGTTGGCATTATCAATTTTGATATATGTATATATATATATATATATATATATATATATATATATATATATATATAGGGGGCAATTATGGTGCGTTGCCCCCTTTTGGCAACGCATGGTGCACTATAAAATCTGGGCCGCTGGATTGAAATCCAATGGCCCAGATTTCACACCCACCCAAGACCCGCCTGCCAGCCCGACCTGCTCGCCCACCGTGGCCCCCTCACCAGTCATGACGACCCCCTCCTCCGCGGTCCCCCCTTGCCCACCCCAAGCCGCCGCCCCCCATCCCGCTGCCCCCCTCCCCGCGGTCCCTGCCAAACACATCACACCCCCCCCCCCCCACACACACACACCCTCGGCTGCGATGGGGGCAGGGGGGACCGGGGCTGGTGGGGGGTGAAGAGGGGGGCCGCGATTGGTGGGGACCGTGGCGGGCGAGCGGGCCTGGGGCGGGTCTGAAATCTGGGCCACTGGATTTCAATCCAGTGGCCCAGATTTGGTAGCACACCATGCGCTGCCAAAAGGGGGTAGCGCACAATAGCTATCCCCGATATATATATATATAGTAATTCTATGATGCGCTGCCTGTTAATGCAGTGCACAGGTAACGCATCTATTGATAGCCCCCTGTAAATTTCATCTCCCGCAACTTTGGCAGCGTGCCCACCCCGCCCCCACCTACTGCTGCACCACTACCCGCCGTCGTGTCATTGCCCGCCGCTGCGCCACTGCCAGCCACCCGTAGATGAGGCCCCCAACATTCCCCCCCCCCCAAAAAACCGCCCCCTTTCAGCCCCCCCACCCCCGTCCCCGTCATCGCCTCCAGTTTAAAACCCCCGCCCCTGTCCCTGCCTGCAAACCCCAACCTGGTTCACGTGTTTTGCTCTGCAGCCTTATTGCCTCAACCGCCGCAGTCACCGATGGTGGCTCGACAAATCAAAGGGGGAGGAAAGGGCGATGACAATTTCGTAATAAAAATTTGATTCGTTCCATGCTCAAGTCAATATTATACGAAATAATTTTTTTCAAAAAATAATTTCATAATAAAAATTTGACAAATATTTTTTAAAAAAATTTTAATAAAAAATAAACTCACTCCGGACACGAGTCTAATTTTTATTACTAAATACATTTACCTAAAAATAATAAAATAATTTTATAATAAAAAATTAACTCACTCCTAACTCAAGTCAATATTACATGAAATAAATTTGAAATAAATTTTAAAAAAATAATTTCGTAATAAATATTTGAATCGCTCCTAACTCGAGTTAAGTTTTTATTACGAAATACATCTCAAAAAATATGAAAAAAATAGAATAAAATATCATTAAAAAAATAATCTATTAGAACTCAATTATTTTATTTTATTATATTTTACTATATTTTTTAATATTTTTTGGAATGTATTTCATATTATTAACTCTTGTCAGGAATAATTTAAATTTTTATTACTAAATATTTTATTTTTAATTTTTAAAAAATATTTTGAAATAAAATTTGAGTCGAGTCAGGAAGGAGTCAAGTTTTTATTAAAAAAATTATTTTATTATTTTTAGATAAATATATTTCATAATAAAAACTTGACTCGAGTCCGGAGCGAGTCAAGTTTTATTTTAAAATTATTTTTTAAAATTTATTTTCTGTAATATCGCCTCATGTCGGGAGCGAGTTAATTTTTTATTAAAAATTATTTTATTTTTTAAAAATTTGTTTCATAATAAAAACTTGACTAGAGTCGAAAGCAAGTTAAATTTTTATTACAAAATGATTTTTTTAAAAAGTTATTTCGTATAATATTGACTCGAGCAGGGAACAAGTTAAGTTTTTATTACGAAATTGTCATCGCCATTTCCTCCCCCCTCTATTTTGTAGTGCCACCATTGACGACCGCGGCGGTTAAGGCAATCGTGCAACGGAGGAAAACATGTGAACCGGGGTGGGGGCGGCGTGGGGGGACAACGATGCCCGAGGAGGCTGCAATTGCGGGCGGGGAACAGGGGCAAGGGGGTGGAAGGGGGCGGCCGAGGGACTGGTGAACGCATGGGGGGCTGCTGCTGCGGGCAAGGATAAGTCGCAGCAGCGGGCAGGGGTTGGGGAAGGTGGTGAAAGGGGGCGGCTGGGGGAAGTGCATGGGGGCCACGTTTGCAGGCGACGGGCCGGGACGTGGCAGCTGGCGATGGAGCAAGGGCGAGCAGGGTTGGGGGCGGGCATGTCGCCAAAGTTGTAGGAGATGAAATTTATGGGAGAGATGAAGATTGACAGTTGTTGGATTAAATCTAATGGCTATCAATAGATGTGCTGCTTATGCATTGCATTCGTAAAATTACTATATATATATATACACACATGAGATGTATGCGTAACCATGTATATTATTATTTATCTAGGGCCCAGCATGTATAATAGGTTAGGGGTGGGGTGAGCAGCAAATGTCCATTAATTGTTTGAAAATAGGGGTAAATACGGAAAGAAAAAGGTCTCCTTCGCGGACCCTTCCCCTACCCGTATATAATGGCCGTCTTACAACGTCCCGAAAACAAGCACATTTCTCGACCGAACACCGCCAGGAAATAGCTCGTGGCTCACCGGTGCATGGTGGTGGGATCAGGGACCGCCGGCAGCGCCAAGAGGAAGAGAGGGCTTGCACTTTGCCTCTCGGAGTCGTTGCCGCCGGCGGCGAGGCGTCGGAGGCCGGCTGGGCAGTTGACGGAGACGGCGGCGGTGGCGGTGGTGATCGCGAGAATGCCCGGGAATCTGGATCTGCGCCGGGTGGTTGCGAGGCCTGCCACCGTCCACTCCTGCGCCAAGGCAGGGGATGTGGAAGGTCTGTTGATGAAGCTCCGGGAGAATCCTGCCCTGCTCAACGCTCCCAATGACGTGGTATTGTCCCTTGTTTTGCTTGATTTTTCTTTTCTCGATGGTAGAAAAATTGTTCTTCTCTGTTTCTTGCTATTTTGTTTTATACAGATTGTCTGCAAATTTGGTACTGATTCGTATGTTTGTGGCGAAAGAAAGTTTGTTGTGTGTTCAATGGTAGATGCCTGCCTGAGCTGGTCGTAAAAGATCCAATCTTTACTGGCAATTGTTAGATGAGCTTGATTTTCTGGCCAAGAATGATTTACTCGTTTACAATTTCCAATTTTTGCTCGAGCATAGAAATTTGTCATTTCTTCAAATAGGATTGTTGATATGGTGGGAAGTTTCTTTATGTTCCGCAATGGCAGCTGTAGATAGTGAGGGTATAATTTTCGTTACATTTTCTATGTTGATTCTTATGGCCCCTCAATGTTCATTAGATGTGTCAAACACCACTCCATATTGCTGCTGGTAACAACAACGTGGAGATTATGAGTTGTTTATTCGAGTGGTGCGGTCTCGAAGATATTGAGTTGGAGGCAAAGAATATGGTACTTGATGAGAAAATTGATGTCTTATGTGAGTTTGTTTCCTGCATTGGCTGAACAGTTCTTTCGTTCTTTTATCAGTATGGTGAATCCCCACTGCATGTTGCTTCAAAGAATAACAGCAGTGATGCAGTGAACCTGCTCCTAGGAAGGGGATCACTTTTGTCAGCGAAAACAAGTGTGAGTGTTTTTCCTTCTATTTTTATTCATTATCAACGTATCACATTGGTCTGCAATAGGATGAAGTGGTAGAAGGTGAAAGAAGATGAAAATTTATAGTTACCATTAAAGTGTGTAGCTCACAGTGAAGTATAGGTGTATGCACTGTTACATAACACTACATCAGACTGTACTTAGACAATACACACAAGTGCACTTCAAAGAACAATTCTAATTTCTCAATAGACTTTATATTGTGGCAGTTGTAGTTCTTTCCCCTTCAGAACTAGTTCAGCTAGTTACATTTGGAACTACTTGGTCATATATTTTTAGATGACTAATCATACAATTTTGTATTTTTATCTTGTTATTTATTTTGTTTCTTGGTCATATGTGTACAAGGTAAAATCTTGCATAGGCTATGCATTACCGGGTGATTGATTACAGGTGTTGGAAGAATTTATTTCACTGAGGATAAATGAAATTTTAGTTGTAATTTATGCCTGTGATTATTTTTACAGAATGGAATGACCCCATTACATTTGGCTGTATGGCATTCTACCCAAGCACAAGACTGGTCAACTGTGAAAATATTGCTGGAGCATAATGCTGATTGCTTTGCTAAAGATAATGTTAGCCACATGTTTTATATTACTCTCTTTCAACTTTGAAGTCTTGAAGAGACATTGTTCGTGCTACATATTTATTAACACAGGAGGGTATGACACCTTTAGATCACCTCCCTCAAGGATCAAGCTATGAAAAATTAAGGGAATTTATTCTTTCACACATTGAGGAGCAGAAGAAGAGGCGAGCATTGGCAGCTTGCAATGAAGGTAAATCTAAGATGTCCGAGCTTGAAGTTGCTTTGGCAAAGATTGTAGGACTGAATGATGTCAAGATGCAGATTCGGAAATGGGCCAAAGGGATGCTTCTTGATGAGAAACGCAGAGCCCTTGGACTTAAAGTTGCCACACGCAGAGTCCCGCATATGGCATTTCTTGGGAATCCCGGAACAGGTATCATTTCATCATTTGCTTTTATTCGACTTCCAGGGTTTTATCAAGTCAATTGTTCTGTAAGAAGAGTGTAAATTGACGTCTGCTTTGTATCATTTATTTATTTTAGGTAAAACAATGGTTGCTAGAGTTCTGGGCAAGCTACTTCATATGGTAGGAATACTACCTACTGAGAAGGTGACTGAAGTTCAGCGGACAGATCTAGTGGGGGAATTTGTTGGGCACACAGGACCCAAAACAAGAAGAAAAGTAAGAGCCCATGTTCCAGTTCCTATGTCACTGGTGGTGTTTCTTTAAATCTGCTGGTGTACTAACATTGAATTTATCAACTTTCTTTATGCAGATCCAAGAAGCGGAGGGTGGGATTCTTTTTGTGGACGAAGCGTACAGGTTAATACCAATGCAGAAATCTGATGACAAAGATTATGGAATTGAAGCTCTAGAAGAGATCATGTCTGTCATGGACAGTGGAAGAATTGTTGTCATACTTGCTGGATATAGTGAACCCATGAAGAGAGTGATCTCCGCAAATGAAGGATTCTGCAGAAGAGTCACTAAATTTTTCCACTTCAGTGATTTTAGTTCTGCTGAATTAGCTCAGATAACTCACATCAAGATGAGTAACCAGGCTGAAGATAGTATACTTTATGGATTTAGATTGGACAGTTCATGCAGTATGAAGGCCATTGCTGAACTTATTGAGAGAGAAACTGTAGACAAACAAAGGAAAGAGATGAATGGAGGCCTAGTAGATCCAATGCTTGTGAATGCAAGAGAGAACTTAGATCTCAGGCTCGACTTTGACAGTGTGGATGAAGATAATTTGGTGAGCATCACCTTAGAAGATTTGCAAGCTGGCCTACAGTCATTGTCCAAATAATGTGGTGAAGTTCTGCCCTTCATTAATCTCCTATTTGTTTGTATTTTTGCTAGCCTGGAGCTCTTAGTATGTCGCAATTCTTTTACGTGACTCTAGAATCTTTTAGGCTGCAGTTTGTATTATTCGTTTCTTGTATCTGTACAAATATTTATTTTAACATTTGTATACCTGATATCATCTCACAAGCTTTGGATGCATTCTGGTTCCAGAGAGTTTTGTTCATAAACAGCTTGCAGGTGTAGAAAAATTTGCACATGGAGACGCTGTATATACGTTATACAAACTATTATGATGTCAGATAATCTTATTTTTGGCTACAGTAAGAAGAATGATTGTACCATTTAACACATTCTCAAAAAATTTCTTTCATTGCCCGAATGATGTATTGGATACTGTGCGTCTTGCCATTGAAGCACTTGAGCCAAAGCTAATACGGAAAACTGCTGTTGCTTGGGAACTCATGGTTCATCCCTGCAAATTAAATACAAAAATAAATGCAAAGACAATTCAGGGACGTGCAAGATCATGAGATAGAGCTTTTTACTAGAAAAAGGGGATTTTTTTATATTATTAAGTGGTGGAAAAATTATACCTTATCACCAGAAAAAGGTAAATATTATTATAATGGAAAATCTACCCTTATTGTAAAAAATATCTTAAAAAAAACAAACTGCCGCTTTATTATAATGGAAAACCTACACTTATTGTAAAAAATATCTTTTTTAAAGAAAAGGTGACTTGACCCGGCCCCGAAGCAGATCCTGTCGCCGGCCATCATCTTAATTTATTTTTTTAAATATGGTTGTTGCGGCTGAGGGCTGGCAGCGGCCATTTGAAGGGTAGCAACCATAGCGGGACCACCTGGTCTTGGGCTGGTCTTGAGCAACCCAAATATGGATGCCCAGGGTGTGGGCAGCTGGGTCAAGACCTGGATGCCCAGGGTGTGGGTGGGCAACCCGTGATCTAGGTTCTAAAACCTTTAATTCGAGTTAAGGTTTTATAATTATAAACCGGTCAGTTCAGCTATCAGTTCGAATCGAGTTAGCTTTAGAATATGTGCGTTAAGCTGAGGTAAGCCGTGTGTTATGAGCCATGAGGGTCGAGTGTACCTGAATATATGATGTATTCATGCCAGTAATACAACAGGAAAATAAATTATCAGAATATACGAGATTTTTATATTATTTTATGCATGTGATTGTAAAATTATTTTTAAACCGTTTATCAAGTTAGGACATGTCAGTTAGTATTTTGGGTGGGTTCTTAGGTTTGTGTAAGTAAGGGAAACATGAGATTCACGATGCGACGAAAACTCACTCTCACGATATATCGGACCATTTTATGTGATGAAACGTATTGTAGAAGTGGCGTATCAACTAGTATTATTGCCCCATCCATCAGCTATACATAGTGTATTCTACATGTCATTTCTTAGGTCGTCCTAACCAAATAACTCTCATGTCGTTTATTTCAACGAGATAGAGTTATCAACTCTGACCTAACATATCTAGAAGATGCGGTCAAGATTAATGATCGTCGAGTGATGGTTTTTCGACGAAAAGAGGTTCCCCTAGTACGAGTGTAGTGGACTTGACGGGGAGTTGAAGAGTGTACATGAGAACGTGAAGATGAGATTAAGAAGAAATATCCAAAGATATTCGAGTTACCAACTTCACGGCCAGGTAATCTTGTTTGAGATTTTGTTTTTCCAGATTGATGATGAGTTTGAGACCTCCTTGAGTTAAAATTTCAAGGACAAAATTTTTATAAAGAGGGAAGGTTGTAAAACTTGTGACTCGAGTCAGAATTTTCTCCTCATGAACTAATCGTTTTGAGTCGAGTCAGTTTCAGAACATGTACGTTGAGCTGAGGTTGGCCATGTGTTATGAGTCATGAGGGTCGAGTGTGCCCGAGTATATAATAATAAAGTTAGTAGCACAACAAGAAAATGAGTTATTAGAATGTACGACAGTATACCAGATTATTTTTATTATTTTATGAATTTGACAATAGAATTACTTTTAAACCCTTTATCACGTTAAAATGTGTTAGTTAGTATTTTGGGTAGGTTACTCGGCTTAGAACATGTCATTCGAGTTAGGACATTATTGTTTTATTTTATAGTATTTTATTATATTTTATTTTGTAATATTTTATTATATTATATTTTATATTTTTAGAAATTATTTATTATTATTTACTCAAATCGAGATTGAGCCAAATTTTTGTTACAAAATTACCCCCATGTGTTACAGTTCGTCCCGGCTCTTCTCTTCTCCTCCCCACGTCACCTCCTCCACCCGACACCACACCCTTCCCCTGTTTCGATGAGCATGGCCACCACCGGCCAGTGCCAATGATAGCCTTCCCTTCCCTTTCCCTTCTTCTTCCTCCCTACCCAGTTAGTCATCGCCTTGCTCTGTTTCGTAGAGAGCCGCCGGCCATACCACCGTTGATCGCCGCCACCGGTCGCCGTTGTTCGACCAGACACTCCCCTCGCTGACCATTCATTTCCCCTCTTTCCCCCTTCCCTCTCCTCTACCTAGCACCCTTTTTCCCTGATTTGTGGTGGTTGGCAAAATCACCGCCAGCAATCAATTTCGGCCAACCTCCATTCAGTCGCCCCGGCCAGCCCACCTACCCACCTCACACTGGTCCTAGCCCTCCTAGCTGTATGACCACCACCACCACTCTTCGGCCATCGTCAACAACCGCAACCACTACCGTCATCGCCAATTTCACATCGAATCACTTTGAGACACTTTTTACCTCTCAAAATTTTAGATTTTTCATTCATTTTGATCCTTATGCATGTCATTCAGAATTTTTATGAATTGTTCATGTTTTTCTTCATATGTTAATTTTGAAATTTTTTGATAATTATCTATTGATTAATAAATTCTTTATGTAATTTAAAATTGATAATGATTGATGATAACTCGAATTATTTGATGATGAAATTAAATATGATATGGATTAGAAGAGGGATGGATTGATGCATATAGGTCGTGTAGGGAATCAAGTGTTGATATTGATGAATGCCCTAGTTTTAGATTTTGTCATGATTTGGATTGCATATTTCACATGATTTGATGATGACTATATAGTATACCTGCATCATATTGGGCATTAGCATTTAGTTGTAATGTGTTGGTACGGAGTAGGAGCTCACCACCAAGGCGTGGCTTCACTTTGAGCTTCTACCAGGTCCATGTAGGACTCGCTCTCTGATTTTATGATCTCTTCTATTGAGTTTTGATTTGACTGATACAAAATGTGGTGAGTGGTAGATTTATTGAATTCTACTTAGCAAGGGTCATTTAGTCGAATGACTTTCAAATTAAAAACCCTCGACAATGAGATTCCTCAAGTCTGATTTCAAAAATAAGATCCAACACAAGTTGCCTTCGGGCTTATAATATTGAATTCCTTCTCAGGCCTATGTATGAATTTATCGAGTTTTCAATGAGACGAGAGAAGGTGATTATGGATTGAAAGTATAAATTGTGTGATGTGAATGTGAGTTGATTTGAATAGTTATGCTTTGGTGGGTAGTATTGATGAAATTATACATGTAATTCAAAATTTAATTGTAAATGGGTCATTACAATAATTGATTAAGATGCAATGATCAAAGTATAAACATTGAATTTCTTTAGAAGGATAGACAGTAGAATTAGATTTAGGTTATTTATCGCGTTAGGATGCATTATTTATAATTTTTGGGTGGATTCGTAGGCTTAGAACATGTCATTTGATTTAGAACTTGATTATTTTATTTTATGGTATTTTATTATATTTTATTTTATATTTTTTCAGGATTTATTTCTTATTATTGACTTGAGTTGGGCTTTATGCTCAGGGCTAGGTGGTATATGGAGGATGTAGAGAGCTTTCGTATATTAGTTTTCCCGAGCGTGGGATAGTTTAGAAAATGTCGAGAGAGGTATCTGACCAATCAGCATATGATGTTATCAAGACTATAGCTTGATGGCTCCTTAGTAGTTGCTCATATGAGTGTTCATGTGAAGCTATAAATATTTTATTTTAACATAAGAGTGAGCTGTCATGTATCAATTTGATATGTAGTTATTTCTACACTAGTAACACTCATTACTGATGTTTTCTTATTATAAATTAAAGGAGCAGTAATGCCAATTTGCACACATGTACCTACTGAGGATGAAAAGAGTATAATGTTTTGATGATATGTAGTTGACATGAAACTTTTTCATGATGTAATATAATATTTGGCTGTGATGGTTATCATATTATATGAAATGTAATGCTCTTTTGAAAGTTGTGATGAAAAACTAAACAGGACCAGTAAGTGGCATAGTTGCAAAAATCGAATTCGGACATTGAATTGGATTGAAAGGGACTCGTTGAATTAAACTGATTCATCAAAAATCAGACAAGAATCGTTTACTTAAATTGATCAAAATCAGTGGGTTATTAATTATAGAACATATCATTTTAATGTTACGGTGTGTATTATATTTTACAGTATATTTTTAATATTTTTTGGATTTTTTTTGAATTATTTAAAGTTAGTTATTATCTTTTACTTAAGTTGGAATAGACACAACTTTTAATTATAAGAATGCCACCACTCATTTCTTTCCCCTGTTTTGGATTTAAAAACTATTATTTTTTTAATTTGCTTTGTGTTTTATTTTGAAATATGTTTTGGTTTGTCATAGCATACATATAGGATCCTGTTAGGTTTAGAGTATCTCATGTATGCATTGTATGTGAACTTTTCTGTCTTAAGATGTCGATAGTAGATCCCTTCTGCTCGGGTTAGGTTGACCTATTTAATTGAGTTAAGGATGGTTCAGTCTTCAATAATATTTCCAAATCGGTTTGAGAGTGAACTAAATTTGGGGTATTACATAGACAACCAAGTCCTAGTCGCCCTGGGGCAGCCGGACTGGCACAGTCGATGGCTGCCTGGTAGCTTCTCTTAAAGTTTTTCTAAAAAGAATATGTAATGGGGGTATTTTAGACAATTTATTTTTTCCCTTTTCTAGTAATTAGGTTATTTTGCCACCACCTAGTAATATAAAAAAACCTCCTTTTTGGGGTGAAAAGCTCTATGAGATATCTAAGCATACAACGGTGCTTTCTTGCTTGGAAGAAAAAAATATGTTTTTGTGAGGTGACAATGTGACTCACATTCTTCTCTATTATTACTTTTATTTAGATGATAGAGGGATGTGTTCAGATATCTGATCCGTTTCCAACCCATTCATATCCAAAATTTCGGATCAGAACAGATTTGGGCATTTCAGATGTATAATATATCTGAAAATATTCAGATCAAATATAAATTTAAGGTAATCTAATCCGAATATGTGATATTTATAAAATTATATTTTAAAAATTAAAAATAATTTTTTTATTTTCTCAATTTTATATTAAAATTTATATTATTTATATTATTTAAGTCCATCAAGTAACATTAAGATTGGATATAATAAATAAAATCGATGTAATCTTCAGGTCTAGGGGTTGGATTTTCAGATTCAAATTGGATAAGATATGGCCATATTTGACCTATATCCAATTACTCATCCCTAAAATCATAGGTGATAAATATAGCCAACATACGATTAAATAGATATGTGGAGGACAATGAACAACCTCTCTTAGCCAATATTCTTTGAAGGTCATGTGGAGGATTATAATATGTTTGGTGTTTATACTAATTATAATATAATTGGTGCTTTATATGAAGGGAAAGTATAATAAATAGTCAAGTTTCATTATTTTCTATCATAAATTATCAAAATTTTAAATTTATATGAAACATACCCGGATCTCAATTTTTTTAACATATAGCTAATTTATATATTTTAAGAATATTGGACTCATAATATTTATTTTATTAGCATATATACCCTGAATCTAACTTCACCTTTGCTAAAATATATTTTTCTTGCATTTTATATGATGAATGATATTTTATTTTTTAAAATTTATTCATAATAAAAATATATTAGATAAAAATAAATGTTTTTATTTCTAATAAAATATTTACAATTTCAAATTCAAATTTTAAACACCAATATATATATATATATATATATATACATATATATATAATTTATATATTATTGTTGATGGTCCAAAATTCAATAAAAAATTTTTTTTTACTTTTTTAGCTTATGAATAATATAATTTTATAGTCTATTTATCATTTATTAGTCATTATATATATATATATATATATATATATATACATACATACATACATATATATATATATATATATATATATAAAGCTAGTAAAAATTATAACTTTTATCTATTATCTACTTTGGTATTAATAAAAATAAATTTTATGGGTATTTTGTCATTAAATGAAAAATGATAGAATTTGGTCATGATTGATATAAAATTTTTAAAAATGGTTATATCTTATATAATTTATTACCTTGGTTATTTTATATAAAACTTTGAAAGCTGGCTATTTATGATTTTTTAATATAATTAAAGTATAATATAGATGTGTGTCTCTAAGATGTGATTTATATATTGCCTTATGTAGTAGAAGAAATAATGTCTAGTTCTATTTTAGGTTAGACTGATATCTGGTTATGCAATATTCTCTAATTAGCTAGTTAGAGTAATTAGTTAATCTCACATTTAATATTTATTTGAGTAAAATTTATTATATTAGTGAGGATGGTGTTTTCAAACTATTTTTAAAGTAATAACTAAACTCATTGGTTTGCATTAATTGAATATTTTAAAGAAATGATTAAGCACATCAATCTATTTATTAGGTTGCTCTTATGTACCAGCTAAAAATAAAAATCATGCAATTTGGTGTATATATACACAGTTCCCGGTTTGATTTTGTGTCTTTAATTACATTGGTGGGTTCGAGTCCTAGAAAATCCTGAGCAAACCCAACCTGGTTTCGTTACTATCATTTTCAGCTGGCTCCGCTATCATGCGGACAACATTTCATCCATTACATGGCAATAAATTATATCTTATAGACATACATTTATGTCATATAATAAAATATTTCAAATAGTGTAAACTTGAAGAAAACAACCCAATAGTTAAGATATATCACCCCTTTAGTATTTTTTGCACTTATCTGAGGTCACGTTAGCATCAAAGTGATTTGCATAATATTATTGAAGGTAATATTATGTTATAAAGGATTTATGATTACTATATTTTGCACGTGAAGGATAACTAACTTTCACATTTTATGTAAAGGGAAAAATTAAAGTGAGTTATACTTCACATAGCTTATGAGCTACACTTCATATACCTTAAATGAGCTATATATCTAATTTAAATTTTTTTATTGGGTCTCACATAATGAAATTTTTATATATGAAAAGTGGAGTGTACAAATATAAGGTTGACAAATTTTACTCTCTTTTTACATCAATATGACCTATTTTTAGATTTTTAAAAAATGGACTAGCTTAATGATATTTTGAAATTAATTTTAATTAGTTATTACAATTACATTGATAATTAAAAATATTAGATTGAGTTGAAAATTTATAAATACCCTAATTATTTATTTTTATATTTATTTATGTAGATTTTAAGTCGTGAGACCCAGTAAATTTTTCCAAATAATAAATGTAGCTCATATAAATTATATGAGCAAATCATGTATATAAGACTCTTTATGCAAATTATATGATCATCAAACTTGTAACACCCTGATTCAATTCAAACTTCAAACCCAAATCGAATCAAAGTGTTAACCTTTAGAACGTTACTTTTACTTATTTAAAATGAAATGTTAATTAGAGGGCAAAACCTAACCATTCGAGGTGTCATAACACAAAAGGCTTGAGTACACATATAAATGCACAACCAAGAGAAAACACTTAAATGCGTATGCAAAAACCTTCCGTGACTAGGCTCATACAAAAAAGACATCTTATATGAGTCTAAGTTACAAAGGAGATTATAATTCCTAGGAAAATTTTGACATTCTCCCCTATAATTAAGACATTGGGAAAATTTCACAACTGTAAATATTTTATATTTAATAAAAACAAAAGTAAAACATTCCACACTTTTCATTTTATTACATAGAACGCATCACATTTGGTTTCACACATTTACATCACATTATTATATTCTTTAGAAAAGATATTGTGTGGTCTTCAAATGGACCTACTCCTACAAAATAAAATATTATCGGAAGCTCCTCTAACCCATATTTCTTCTTCACTTTGTGTATCTGTACAATTAGCATGGTTTAGTGTGCCAAAGCTATTTTAACCTTTAGTTCCAGAACTCTAGAGCTTGGAGAATTTCTGCACAAAATGGTTAAACCTGCATGCCCTATAGTGTACTGCCCTGCAAACCACTCAAGCACAGGATAATGATAATAATTTTTATACATTCCCTTATTGGGCAACTCCAGAATTCAGTTCAAATATAAAACGAAGCTTTTCGCCTGATAGTTATAGTATCGATTCAGTTTTGATCCAAATCAAGTTACATGCCCAACCATTTTTGTCAGATGTGCATTTATAGTATGATATGTGCGAGCCACAACCTTAGTCTCCCTAGTGCTTTGTGCCGCTCGGCTGAACACTACGCTATCCCAACTCCTATTTTTTATTTTTGTTGTGTTGAGTCTAATTAGGTTTAAGATCGAGTCTTTCGCGAGTCTAGATTGTTTGTTGCATCTTTGGAAACCCCTTTCAGACAATCCTAACCCCTACAAGACCCACAACACAATTCTTGAGGTTGCCCTGACCAACCTTAGGGTGAAAACTTTAGGCACGGGCAAATTGTGCCCAGCACAAAGGCGCCTGGCAGCACCATTGCATTGGCAACTTAAAGTTTTCAAGCTCCTGGTTTGGATGCAAGGATGCCTTGCTAGCGCCATTGAGCCCATATTAGGGTTTGCTCATGTTTTGCCGCGCCAAAGAGCACCCAGTAGTTTAACTGATGTTGCGGGTGGCTCAATTTCGTAGGCACAGGTGGTCTAGATCTAGCAAATCTGTGGTTCGGACTTGCAGAGGCCAACGCAACAGGCACTAGGCGGGCGCTCTTGCACTAGAGCTGTTTTTTGGCTTATAAATGCAACCCATTCTCTTCACTTTTCCCTTTACTCACCTCCCCGACCTCCTCCTTGCACCCTTGTTTTTCGGTATTTTTGGCGTGTAGACCTATTTGCTAGGAGTTAATAAGCTCTGAAATCATATCATTTTCATGCATAGTTAAATAGTTGCGATTTTTACCAATTGTATATGTAGATGTATGTTTTGTTTCAATAAATAATTCATATCTCATGTTATAGGTCTTCTTTTGAGTGATACTAATCTTGTTGTGTTCCTAAGAGTTAGATCAACAAGTTTGGTTGATATTGTTTCATCTGATTATGCATGTATGGGCATGTAAGGGTATCAAACTTAGTAAAAGGTGGCAGCTTTCCTGATTATAGTGACCTATCTGCATGTTAGCTTGTTTGTATAATCAGCATTGTGGTCGCTCCCCAAGTAAGCTCTATGGCACTGCACACACACATGAAGATCATACAAGTGCATAGTGCCGCAGCTCTGGCACCTCAGCACTGTGACATTGAGTTCCAGAACTGGGCCAGAAAGGGGGGAAAGAGAAGGAAAAGGAGGGGGGAAAGTGGGGAAACAAATGGGTAGGTTTGAGTAGCTGCTAGGGCTCATCTAAGGCTACTGTCACAAGGCTGATTCTAAGGACCTAATTTTCTCTCTCAAACTAGACCTGTGCGGCGTATTCCTCTCCTAGAAACACGCAACCTTCCACAAGTTACACAATATAAGAACTACTCCCGGAAGCAAACTCCCAAACACCACACCAGTGTTCGGTCAGAACTCCACAATACCGAGGTTACCGCTCACAATACCGGTAAATCTTCTCCCTCGATACCGCTGCACCACTCAGCCCTCCACTCAATACTGCTCATTGGTATACTCAGCCTACAACCTCGCTCCGCCGAAGATCACTGCCCATAGCGCTCATCGCTGGTGTTCGATCACCACCACCCAGGCTCCCGCTATTTGAGCCGCTATGCCGATTCTGAGGTTTCTTGATGTCCCGGTAGCACTAAGTTTGACATGTCTGCAACTATAACATGAGTTAGCATCGGTAAGTTGCTTCCACCACTCGGATAGCCTCCGCTACTCCTCATGGACGTAGGAATACTGGGAACAACCACCCAAATCCTAGTACCCAGTTACACCTATGAATCAGGGCTGTAATAGCTACTAAGGTAAGCCAAGAATGTTATACCAAGCAACTAAAACTCTAGACTAATGCTATACCAAAAAGCGAAACATGCAATAAATATGTGCAAATACTACCCTAAGCTACCAAGTACCAACAAAAGCAACAAGAACCAACGGTCTGGCAATTGGTGCTCAACCGGAGTGCACGCTAATACACAGACCGCTCGATGGAAGATGTAGCCAACACCCAAGCTCACCACAATACACAAAGAGGTCCTCTTAGCTCCGACCTGACCGCATGCTATTCAGCTCACGCCAACAATAAACCGAAAATACCTTTGTGACAATTATATAGAGAATCACCAAATCTGCAATCAATTCAATAATAATACAAGCTCATTCATCAAATAAAATGAAAATTTTGTAACTCTTAATTAAAGTAAAAAATTGAATCAATGAGAGATGAACATGTTCTATATATTGGAATATTGATTTGAATAATTTTAATTATTCTATTTGATTCCCTAAGAATTTTACATGTCAACCTTAATAGCTTAGTTTTTATCACATAGGGACTCCAAATTAAGTTTTCCATTTCATCAAGACTCCTTAAACTAAATTGTTTTTGCCCTCCCTAATTTTTTTTAAAAGAAAACTTCACCAAAAATTGCTGGATGTAAAAAAACATGGGCCTTAGCCGAAGGTTTTACTTTTATAGCCTAATTTGTATGATTCGTTCCACTCGTCTCAAAATTGGCTGGTTCAAAGAGCCACAGCTTGAGCTAGTCAAATTTTCGGGAGGTTTGTATAAGCAAGTTATATATACTAATTATTGTTTAGGTAATATTACATTAATTATGTAGTTATTGTATAAATTATCAGAGTATAAGCAAGACATATGTTTATTATGCGTTTCTTATTAAATTTTATTTTATTAGATCTAACTCACGTACATCGGGCATACTTAACAAGTAGGTTTTAGAATGGTTAAATAATTTTTAATATGCATATTTATATTCTTATAATTAAGATTTTGAGATAAATAAAATATAAAATTAATTTGAAATATTATTAATTATAACTTTATCAAAATTGATCTTTAAAAAAATCTATATCTAAAGCAACATTCATTTCTGAATGAAGTTTCCACAATGCTACTTAGCAGCGGTCTACATATTATAAATTTGTCAAGTATCTTTAATATTATTATAATTTTACCCTCTCTTATTAAGAAAATACTATTTAAATATTTATTTTTACATTTTGTATTAAAAATTCAAGTAGTTTTATGATTTTACATGTGCTTATTCAAAATATACTAATTAAATATTACACAATTATCAACCATTCTTATTAGGAATATATTAAATAATTGTAGTTTATATTGAAAAATCTAATTCATTTATAACTATGTTTGATAAATTACATTTTTATCACAGGCACGTAAAAATTTCATTAATGGACCATATGTGTTTAATTTTAAATAAATATTAAAATAAGTAAGGATTTTAAACTAAGTTAAGATATTTAATTTGAGTCTAATTATATTTAATCTTTTTTCGAACAACTAAAAATAAATAAAAATTTTAAACTAAAATTAAAATGTATAAATGGAATAAAAATTATCGATATAAATTAAAACATATATTAATAATATATTTAAAATTATTATGTTTAAAAAAGATATTTAGAGATTCTGAGGAGTAATTAATAAAATAATTTAATTAATATTGGCCAAGTGATGGGGAAATAGACTTCATTGAATTATTACCATAGCCATTGATGAGAACTTTTAGACTAGGGTCTTTTACCAACTTTTTTCTCACGAAGGCCAAAATATGTAAATATATTCAAACACTTGTAATCATAAGTGAATTCCAAGTATTATAATGTTGCCGTCTGTGAACGTAGTTGTCGATTTTATCCAACTAAAATCCACATAAACCGGAATATTTTTGCTGTTTTTTCTCCCCTGTATCTTCTTCTATCTTATTTTGTATTTCTCAATCTCCTTCCTAATTCTAGCACTTCTAAACTTTCCTACTTACACACTCTAAGCGGCATTAATATATATGATAATGCGTCAAACCGCATTAATTAGTTCATGTTGCGTGCGCTTTCTGGTGAAGGGTAGGTAAGTATTGCCAAGTTTGAGAAGGTAGAAGGTGCGAAAAGGAGTCGTCGGCCATGGCGCCGATGGAGATCACCACGTCCAACCGAGGGAAGAAGAAGGCCGGCTTCTTCGGTAACAAGTTTTCTTTCGCCTGCGCTTGTTTGGCTTCCACCACATCCATTCTCTTAGGCTATGGTATGAGATCACTATGGTTAATTTGCTTTATATGAATCAGATATATCTATATATACCAATAGTAAAACAACATGGTTGATGATCTTGATGATGCTGTTCTTGCTTGGTGTGTTAATTTTATATATATGTAGATATTGGCGTGATGAGTGGTGCGGTGCTGTTCATTAGAGAAGATCTACGTATCTCATCGACACATGTCGAAATCCTGATTGGGTCACTGAACATCTGCTCTCTCTTTGGATCCCTTGCGTCGGGGAAGACGTCGGATAAGATTGGGAGGAGGTACACCATCGTCCTCGCCGCCATCACGTTCTTGGCCGGTGCAGTTCTGATGGGCCTCGCCAACTCATACGGCGTCCTCCTCGCCGGGCGGGTCGTGGCCGGCATCGGCGTCGGCTACTCGCTCATGATCGCCCCCGTCTACACCGCCGAGGTCTCCCCGGCTTGCACCAGGGGATTCCTCACCTCCCTGCCCGAGGTGTTCATCAACGTCGGCATCCTCCTTGGCTACGTCTTCAACTACGCCTTCGCCGGCCTGCCCATGCACTACAACTGGCGCCTCATGCTAGGCATCGCCGCCGTCCCGGCCATCGCCATCGGCGTCGGCGTCATGTTCATGCCGGAGTCGCCGCGGTGGCTCGCCATGCGCGGGAAGATGGACGAGGCCAAGCGGGTGCTGATGAGGACGTCGGATGACGACGACGAGGCTTCGCTAAGGCTCGAAGAGATCCAAGACTCCATGCGAACCACCACCACCGGTGCCAACCAATCAAACAAGGGGGCGTGGAAGGAGTTGCTCATCCGGCCGTCTCCGCCGGTGAGGAAGATGTTGTTGGCGGCCATTGGGATCAACTTCTTCATGCAGGCCTCCGGCAACGATGCCGTGGTGTACTACTGCCCCGAGGTGTTCAAGGCCGCCGGCATCCATGACAAGAAGGACCTTGTTCTTGTGACCGTCATCATGGGCATTGTGAAGACCCTCTTTGTGTTGGGCTCGGCTCTTTACTTGGACAACTTTGGGAGGAGACCCATGCTGTTCGTGGGCTCCACCGGCGTAGCCGTCTCACTGGCCGTGCTGGGCCTGGGCTCGAAAATACTCGAGTCGGCCAGGGTCCGATGGGCGGTTATCATGTGCGTGGTCGCGGTCTGTGCCGATGTGGGCTCGTTCTCGATCGGGCTGGGTCCGATCTCGTGGGTTTACACGTCGGAGATCTTTCCGACGAGACTCCGGGCGCAAGGGGCGAGCATTGCGATATCGGTCAATCGGGTTGTAAGCGGGGCGGTGTCGATGAGCTTCTTGTCATTGTCTAGGGCTATTTCGTTTGGGGGTACATTCTTCTTGTTTGCTGGGATTTCTGCGGTCGGCTTGGTGTTCTTTTATTTTTGTTTGCCGGAGACTAAAGGGAAGAGTTTGGAGGAGCTGGCTCACATCTTTGAAAGGAGGCTCAGTGAGGACGAAGTCGGCCCAAATAATGTGTAGGAAGGAAGCCTATTAGGGAATTATAGTTGTTTAGCTAACTCGGGTTGTGTTTTTGTTTGACTTCTGAATTTGCTTGAAGTTGTATTGTAGTCGAAAGTCATGTTTATCATGCATTTGCCCCTTCATTTTTTATGTCAAATTTGCACTACACCTCCATAAAGTAGAATTGACCCATATCTAAACATTGAGTCATGCTTGTATTACAAGGTTGAAAGAAGTCCATGGAAGGTAGAATATGAAGGTCGAAAATGGAGAAAAGCTGCCATCTATACATGCAGCTCCCCTGCAAGGCTTGTCTGGATCCAGTCGGTAGCCTTTGCAAAGGGCATGACCTGTATTCATGCCGAATGTACATATTTTTTGGAAGTATCTCAATATTACCCAACTTCGTATGATCCCTTGCACTCTGACAATCACACCACATAAATCCTAAAGAATATGGAGACAAAAGAAATCAGAAGAAGAGATGGAAAAAAGGGAGATTGAACACAGAGCCGCTGGGCCGTGCATGGTTGCGGTCCAACTTCTTAAAATACATGAAAAGAATCAACCTCAAGACGACCAAAAAAGGTGGAACTAAAAGCAGCCTGCCCTGCCATTGTCTTGTTATTGGCATTGGTCATTGAAGAAGACAAGGGCATGGAGCCTCTCCATGGTCTAATCTATACCAAATACCAGAGCAGACCAAAAGGTCCATACGTATTATATGTCATAGTCTGCTTTCTACAATCTTGGCTGTCCTCCTAGAACAGCATGTATGTATGTAACATTTAAATTTGATTTTTGAAACCACTCTTGTAAAATTCATCATCAACCTAACTCTCAATTTGCAATGACAAGTTTCGTTTTATTCATATGTTGTGTGGTCATGAAAAGGATGTTTGCTATTTGTATTTTCTTCACGGGGCCAAGTCAAGAAACTGTTCAGTCACACTCGGATCCTCGCATCCGCCCCGCCCTTGCAATACATTTTGACAGTTTGAAATTAAACACTTGAAATCTTTTCTTCCACCAAAAAACATTTTATTAACTTAGTATAACATCGGTTAATTACTTAACATCAAAATATTAAGTTAGTTTTTTTTTTTTTGAGATAAGAGTAGTATGTCCTTGGATAGGTAGGAGTAGCTCAAGCAGGGCCCCCAGAGGGAATGATGGCATTCTCATTTTCGCCAAGAAGTGGATGCGAAGATCAAGGCAAGTCATGTGCAATCTACTTCTCTGCATTTAAACCTGCCCAGAAACAGGTTGGGATCTCCACTCTCGAGAACTTCCTGATCCCACGCTCAGTTTCTCTCCCAACTCCAATTCCATATTCATGAACATACCAACCGACTGCTTCCTATTTTTTACATCTGCAACAGTCTGCACCTGCACAAAACATGCACTAGAATTCAATGATATCATAAACCAACCTTGTACACATTTACTCAGTATTCTGATTCTGGGTTCTTTGCTCCTTTCAGTTTCTTCTTAGTTTCATCATAGTGAAAAAAGTGAAGGATTTTTTTTTCTTGAAATTAAACACACGAGAAAAAAGGAGCATCAATAGAGAGGTCGGAGGGAATAGAAGTGCATGATTTGACACGTGAGCTTGCCATTCAGAATCTTTCAGAAGGTCTGTGGTACTGTCAAGGAAGGGCCCCCTTAAGCCTGACATTCGTTCCCACTGTGAGACTAGACATTCTTGCTTGGTTGGATCATGGCAGCAAGTCCACACTCCACAAAGTCGCAGAGGATTATATATTGATTTTAAATTCATACTATTAAGATGTAAATTATTTTATTTGGATGCTTGAGTTGTTAAGAAATATTTCCTGCGAATCCCGAGGGAAATCAATTTTTTCGAAAAAAAAATTAAGTCAATCAATCACAATAATTTATCTGAACCCCTTTTTCTATATTTCTTTCATGTTTTAAGTCAAGTAGACTAAAAATTAAACTGATATGATTTAATCTAGAAAAATAAAAATTAATGTTTTTTTATTTTTATTACACAACAAATAAGTTTCATCTTCTTAAAATAAAATCACAGATCATTTTAATTTACAGGTTTAATCAGAATCATCATAGTTATTGGATGTGTGGATAAGTACTAAATTTAATCATTATAATCTTTTTTCCTAATTTAATCATTATAATCAATTTTTTTAGAGATAAATATATAAAAGACGAATAAGTGGCTGTTATTATTCAAACATACAATACTCTGGCATAATTTCTTTTATCTTCGAGTGAAGCTTAATATACGTGTATTTATTAAAATAAAAATAATGCCTAACATTGATTGACTTAAACAAATGCACTGGACTTTTTAGCTACTAAGTCAATGTTTCAAATGAAAAGAGTAAGAGAGTAGAGAAATTGAATCTAGTACCTCTCAAATACCTGAATGTATCATTATAAATAACGGGTTAAGCCTAAGGGGCTGTTTCAATCTATTTCATTTAGATAAAAATGCCCTTAAATATTTAACTTATATATATATATAGAGGGGGGGGGTTGTACTGCAGTATAGCCATCTTGGTTGTGCTGCAGTGTTCCACCTATTAGATTCAATCCAACGATTGGATGAAAAAATAAAAAATAAAAAGGGTGGCGTCGCCGCTGCCCCTGTCGACGCGTCTCCGCCGCCGTCGGCCAATGCGACGCCATCCCCCTGCCCTGCCCGTCGCCACCCTTGGCCGACGGGGCGGCTACGTAACCCCCCTTGCGGCAACCCCCTACCCCCCCCCACCACCAGAGGCGACAGGGCGGCAGATCTGGCCACCCCGCCTCTTCCCCTACCAGCCGGTCGCCCCGCCGCCGAGCGACACCACCCCCACCCCGTCAAGGCCGCTGCCCCGTTGCCGCGCCCCTTCCCGAAGCCAGGGTCGGCCCCAGCGGTGCACCCCGGCGGCCCACCTCCCCGCCCCGCCCCTCCCCACCACGGCAAAGAGTGCCCAGCCGCTCCCCCCCACCCCGTCCCCCGCCCACCACCCAGCCGCGCGATGCCCCACCCCCCCCCCGTCCCCCGTCCCCCGCCCGCCACCCTGCCACGCCTCGCCCCCTGCATGGCGACCCGCGACCACCTTGCCGCCGCCCCCGGACCAACCGCGTCCCCTGTCGCCGTCGCCGTGGACAAGCACCCTTCCCATCTCCTCCGTCGTCGCGGCTGCGGCGGCGCCGGTGGCCACCCCCTCTCATTTTTTTTTATCTTGCCGTTGGCATCAACGTGATGCCGACCCAAGATCAAACTTGAGCACAGGCAGGAACTTATTTTCCTATATATATATATATATATACACCCTATTATTCTACAATCACATTTTTTTAATAAATGTATACATAAAAATTAAAATTTTAATGCTGAAACCAATATGTCTGAGTAATAATCAGACTGTTCTCACGTGGGCTCGGCGTGAATTAGGCTTAGTACAGGCTCCCTTATCATCCATCTTGCCTCGTTTTGACTCCTAATATATAATAATCCACCGAGCCAACCCAACTCGGCCAACTCAGCCTTCTTCATTTCGTTTGTAAATATAAACCAAGAAGGCGCCCATTTCAAACCATCTTTCTCTAAGCTTCATCTGCCACATTGAAGAGCTCCTTCCATGGCCGCGGACAAGAAGTTCAGGCTCGGCCTGCCTCGCCTCTTCTGCTTCCCCTTCCTCTCTTGCCGACACCGCAACGCCGCCGACCTCGCCCAAGAGCCCGTTTTCGTCTCCCGCCTTTCGGAGCTCGGCGAGCTGCTCCCTCGGTGGTCTTCTTCTCATCCACGCCGACCAACTTGTCCTCCCAATCTGCCTCATACCCTGCCGGCGCTTTGCAGGCCGCGTTCGTCTCCGACGACGGAGGGAGCCGTTGTTCGATGTGGAAGGAGAGCTGGAAGAGCCGAGGCGTGTGCCTTAGCGCCGCCGGCTTCTCCTCTGCCTTCCCGCATCAAATCCATGGAGCCGGTTGAAGAGAAGGTTGAGAAGAAGAGCAGGAAGAAGAAAGAGAGGTTGAACAGGAATAAGAAGCATGCTTCGGCGAGCAACACGTCGTCGGGTGATAGCCAGTGCATCTTTAGCAGCGACGACGAACATCATGACGGCCACCTGAAACAAGCGGATCAGGAAGCTGATCATGATCTGTTCTCGTCAAGGAGCTTCTCTCCCGACTCGTCTCTGGAGTCCTGCCGCCTCAAACTCGCCGTGAGGAGAAGAGCGAAGCCCGGAAAAGTGGGAAGGAGTTTCGGAAGTCAAGACTACGAGCCAGGTCTGTTGGAGGGTGATCAGATTGAACAGAGTGTGGCAGTGGTGAAGAGGTCAAGCGACCCATATGCAGATTTTAGGATCTCAATGGTGGAGATGATCATAGAGAAGCAAATCTTTGGTGCCCAGGAGCTAGAGAAGCTCCTTGACTGCTTTCTAGCTCTGAATGCTCCATACCATCACCGGGTCATTGTTGAAGTGTTTGAGGAGATTTGTGAAGCTCTCTTCTCTAACTGGTCTTAGTTTATTAGTTTTATTTAGTAGCAACTAATTAATTTTAGTACTAGCTTGTAATCTTTCAACCCAATATGTTGCATTGAGTTTAATGCTCAAAGTTTCATGGTACAGGTGGTTGTGTAAATTAGTGCAGTGTTTGTCATATATATTCCTGAATTTTATTTCTTATCTAGTTTGTATCCATTAAGTTATAATCGTTTTATTATCATTAAATTAATAATATTTTTTTCTTTTCTTTTCTTTTTATAATAAACCAATACTTTTTAACTCCATTCTATTCGATCATGAACTAGTAATATGGTTATTGTAATGTATGTACAGTTTGCTTGGGTATACAGCTCACGTTTTGAAGTGTATTTTATATCAACTCAAATGCAACGGGTATCAAATTACCTTTGAAAATCAACTCTTATTTTAATTAAAAAGAACATAGAAAAATAATTATTGAAGAAATATCAAGATAACGTTTTGAATAAAAAAGAGTAAGATATAAGAGACAAAACGCACGAAATATTCTTAGGTGGCTATGAGGTTGACAAAGTTTGTCTCGTAAGACTCACAACATCAAATAAACAACAAATGCTTAAATTGCCCTCTTCTTGATAACCTTATGATTTCATGAGCGTGTATTGAATATATTCTTAAGAAAAGCCATCACTATTTTGTTGGTCATTTTTTGTAACTAAAAAATATGGGGGTTGCGTGTATGCAATGACTAACGAGTAATGACATGTAGTCCCATATATATTATTTATGCTTTAAAAAATATGGTTTCTGTGATAATATGCCGTGTGTACACATTAAGTCAGAAACATCAAGATCATCACCATAGCAATTAACAATAAAATAAAATAAAACTCCCCATGTTGAACCAACTTACATATCAATAGTTCAGATAAGAAATTAACAGTAACAAAGAGGTGCCCTTGCGTTAAAAATGGAAGATGAGTGACAATATCCAAATATAAGCGTATTGTATTGAGAACCATTAATGTGTTCGAGGTATATGAAAGGTAGGCTTCAAATGGTAGGGAGGACACCGGTTAGAATGGGAGCAAACAGTTGGAAAATGAAGAGATCTGACTCCATTTCTTGCAGAGCATTCAAGTCTCGGAATATATTGCAGAAAGTGCATGGCAAGAACCAAGTGTTGGATTTGTAAAAAGAATAAAACAAACGTCTCATGTGGGGTAAGGGAATTTGAATGTTGACGATGGGGAATGTAAACACAGTTCCCAATTACATAAAGCAAACCTTTGAAAGCCCTCTTTCATGGTTCCTATCATATGCAGCACAATTGCAAAGTACCCACAACTTCCTTTCTCTTGAGACAACTGTAAAACTGCCTTTTTGAAAGAGATCATGTAAAAAGGAGAGGTAACAGCTTCGGAGTTATGAAAGGTGAAAGATCTATTTAAAAAGTAGAGTTTTGGATATAGGGTATGTTTTTTGTTTGCATGTTTCACTAAACCACCTTGTTTTGTCTTGTGGGGGATCCATTAATCTTGAGATTTGCATTCCATATAGAAAGGAATTAGCTTGGTTACTGTGCATGTGCCATCTTTCTTAATTGATCGCTTCATAAGTTATAACAACCCATGGTAATTGAGGTAATTCATAGATATATATGGGCTCTAAACCTTGGGGATCAATTCTGATCAGATATAGTTTAGATAAGAAAAAAATTGTATCAGCATATCTAAACTATTAACTATGTCAGCAGTTGGATTAATATAAAGACGGCTGAATAATACAGATAATTATATTTAAATTAAAAAATTACAGTGGTCATGTGATCTAGGTTATATTTACATGCTGATATTTTTATATGACACCAGCTAATACTGAGTAACTTTTATTGTACATAGCATATGAAAACTTGATTTTTTTTTAAACCATTTTCAAAAAACATCTGGATTTAATTTATTACATCTGAAAATATTTGGATCAATTATTCGTGGACATTTTGGTTTGGCTTTGTGAGCAAGAATGTCAATACCTCTTTAAGTGAATGGAGAATAGTGATGCATGTTAAAGTGCTTCAAATTTGTGGGCCGAATTGTATACATGCATATGCATGACCCATGGGCTTTGTTAGATATGATTAATTTGATCTCGAAATGGCCTCCCACTGGGAATGGATCCCGCTCAAAATAAGATATAGCTTATATGAATTCCACGTTTAATTTGAATTTTTTAGTGGATCCCACAAAAAAATTATATATATAAAAATTAGAGTGCGAGATTGTTCAAATTTTTTTTTTGACATCAATATAACCAATTTCTAGTTTTTAAAAAAAATACACTAGTTAATAAATATTTTGAAATTAATTTTGATTATAATTATTTTGATGATTAAGATGAAAGAATTAGGAGTATTAGATTGAATTAAAATTAATAATTACCCTTATTATTATTATTTTTATTTATTTATGTGGATTTTGAATTGTGGGACATACTAAATTACTCAAAATAAAAAGTATAACTTATAAAGCAATTTATGAACTGTAAATCATGTATATAACGTTCTTTTCATAATGATTGAGATATGGATTCCGAGAATTTGATTTGGTATCAATTAGTGTAAGAAACCTGAGTTTTTTAATTGGTCTAAATTACTAGAATTAAGAGAATTTAACTACTTGTTATGGTTATATCTTCTAAACTTCATGAAATGTGGCAATTTGAATTAATAAAAACGTTGTTATAACACTTTATACCCAATGTCCCCGACGAGAGGCTATTCCTCCCGGAACAAAAGGATCAAAACCTTCTGCCCCTAAAGATGGATTTACAGGTTGTACTTTTCCGATTAAACCATAAGGGTTGGACACCCATATTCTAGGACCATACAAGCCTGTTGTATGAAATGCTCCAAACCTAAAGCAAGCCACTCCGGCAAGAAATAAAGGTAGATTAAGATAGAATTTATTTGAACTAACTTGAATGTGATCATGTTATATAATTAAAAAGGTAGACTAAGATGTAAGATTGAACTTCTTATGTTAATTCTCTTTTTTTCTTCCTTTTTTCCCATGTTTATCTTGGGAAAAAATCAATCCAATTATTTGTAACAATATAACTGGAGTCTCGATAAAATGGTGGTAGCATGTTTATAAGCCACATGCACGTGTGGATAAAAGATAATCAACAATGGAAAAGTCAATAAACCCATCATGTTGATTGCACTTAAACCGATCAATAATTAATCTTTCTCAAAAGTTAATTACTCGAGACGTTCAATTCCAACCGTGCACAATTTGGCACAAAGAAAATGTCAAAAGAAGTATTGTCGCAAAGTTCGAGTAATACAAGAACATTGCCTTGTAAGAAATAAAAATAAAAAAGTTAACTTTGGATGTATGCACCCGACCTTCCTCGCCAGCAAATTCTTCTCTATCTTACTTACAAGGGAAGGTAAAAGGAAGGCATGACTACTTTTCCTTCTCACACTTTGCTCCCTCACCCATCTATCTTTGGGACTAGACTACGACTCTTTCCAACTCTTCATCTTTCCTACTACATTTTGTTCACCCTCTTAGTTGTCCCCGTCATTAGCGGCAACCTAAACAAACCCTCTTCATATCTTCTCAAATCTCTACTCTAAACATTTGACTCTTATGTATACATGTCTCTTCTTTTACTCTTGATTGCATACAAGGGTAGAACAAAAAATGTTTTATTGCTTACAGTCCCCAGCAGAATTGAATAGCCATCTGGACCACTATAGCCCCCAGAGTAACAGTTTTAGATGGCAACATGTCTAGCTACTGTCAATCAGACCAAAGGATTGGAGAAGCTAGACTTCTTTGTCCCACTGAGTAATTGTTCTGCTCTTATACTAACCACTAACTGTAATTTATATTACATTACAAAGTTGTAAAAGTCTTTGCCAACAATATGGATGGGGACGAGCCATCCGTGGAAGCCAAGAGAGGGAATTAGCTGGTGCCACTTATTCAAGTTCAACAACCATACTCCACCTTGAAAGGTAAAGAAACAGATCAATCAAACATAGATGAGCAGATTGTATATATAGGATCAATGGACTAATGGGTACAAAAAGAGATCAGAAAAGGTCTCATAAATTTGTTTCTATCTATTGTGATGATTATGCAGGAATACTGTGGTTAAAAGGGAAGGAAGAGGAGGTTCTCTTCCACCTCCTTGTCTTCTTTTGCTTTCATTGCAGGGAAAAGAAAGGGAAGCTTCAATGCCCACCCCTCTTATATCTGTTATAATAGCAACCTGATAGAACTGTACAGTTGTTCAAGGGCAGGCAATTGCTATTCAATTCCTGTTTTATTGCGGTGAGAGCCACAAATGTTCCTAAGGAACTCCATCTCCAAAGCTAAGAAGCTCGCCCACGAGGCTCTTCATAGCTTCAGATCCTTCTTCTGGGCAGATGGGTACGAGAGGTTGCCCAAGACCCCTCGCTTCTCCGCATTGGCCATCAAGGAGCTTGACAGATTCTACCATGAATTCTCTGAGCATTGGGAAGGCATGGGTACTGCTACTACTACTACCACACGCATAGTGAAGGAGGAAAAGGAGATAAAAAACAAGGTACACATGAGGAGATACGGGTCGTTCAGAGAAGGTGATGACTTGTACAATGGCAGCAGCTTCATCAAGTTCGCGAAAATGGACAGTGTTGGAGCAAGACAAGTTCATGTGCCAACCAAGGAAGAAGAGAGAAGATATGGGAGCCTCAGAAGGGGAGGTGAGAAAGGAAGGGAATTGATGTGGTCTCCACAGAGCAAGAGCGTTCAAGTTGGATGCACAGTGGATCGAAGACTCAAAGAGTTGGAGCAAAGACTCAAAGAATTGGAGCAAATGGATGCTAGCAATGTGGAACATGTTCTAGACATTGAGGTGATCCTGCATTACTATTCTCGCATCACTTGCCCTTCTTATATCAACATATTAAGCAAGTTCTTCATGGAGGTCTATGATGAGTCCTTAGCTCAACCTTCCAAAGAGGTTTCCAGCCATTCTCGCCGGTTCAGCTAGCAGGTTGGCGAGGAGACTGATAGTGATCTCAAATTGATATGGTAGATAAAGTTGAGAGCCGGGTCAAGATCAATGTTACCATTCATGGAGCAAACTACATTCAAACTACTTCCTTTTGTTAAGTGGGTATATATCAATGTCAGGGAGATTAGCAAAAATGCACTTGTTTGAGTCGGCAGTGTATCAACTGTTAGTGTAATGCTCAGTGATTGTTTCCTGTGCTTCATCTTGGCGGTGCTTCTTTTGATTTTTTGGTTAAACCTGTGACATTTTGGAAGGCTAATTAATTTTGATTGCAATGGCAGGGTGCCACAATTTTTGAATGCTATTTGACCATGATGGATATTTCTGCTTTCACGCAAATAAACACAAAAAAACTTTACACATTTTCGACAGAATTGTCTGTCAGCAATCCGCATCCCAAACAAGATACATACATAGAACAATATTATAGAGCATTATTCAATAAACATGCCAAACAAAAGGTCCTTTTCCAGGAATGGTGGCAATTGAGCCGGGCCAGCCCGGCCTGGACGGAAATTCGACGATAGCCTGCTCGGCCCCCACCTGAGGTTCTAAGCCACAACGATCTGACCATTTTTTAAAATTTTTTTAATGTATTCACTGATCTCAATCCCATTCACGCAATGTTAGATTTTTTAAAAAATAACTTAATTAAAAATTATGATTTTAATTACGACCACTTAAACAAATGCTAGGCATTTTTCTATATATTATTTTTATTATTTTAAATTAAATCTCTCATTTTTTTCTTTCTTCAATTCATTCCATTCTTATTTGATAGTCATTGCCAAGACACTTCCTCCAATCTTCCACAAATCTCCCTCATCAAACCATTAACTATTCTCCAAACAATCTGTTAAAATTTTTTTTGAAATAGTATATATATATATATATATATATAATGAATGAAATTTTCTTAATTATAATTTATAAAGAGTTAGTTATAATTTAAATATGTGATATAAAATCTGTAAAAAAATTCACAAAAAATTGTCCCCCTTCTTTTATTTTGATAGGAGGTTTTATTGTGACAAATTTTCCAAGGAGGACCACTTGACAAGTCTTATTTGCATCTTATTACAAAATACTCTAAATATATATATATTTTTTAAAAAAAAGTTCAATATTTTTACTATGAATTATTATTTTTTTGTTTCAAACTAGCAACTTACCTCAAGCAGGCCCATTTATTAGTGGGCCTAAATGGGCCCAAACACGCCAATTCCATCTTCGTCCAAGGCCCATTCGCAGTGGCGACTTCGCCGCCGGCGACCAACTAATGGCTGAGCCAGCGAAGCAACTGCCGCCTCCGGCATCGGAGGAGGAGAGCACCCTTTCATCTCCGGAAAAGCCCTCCCCGCAGCCGCCGGCGTCGGCTGGGGAGGAGGGTATGCTGGGATATGTGGCGGCCATGACGGCGGCGATTTCCCAATCCCTCCTTAAGCAGAGAATCCAGTTATTGGGCCTCCATGGCGACCACTCAGCATGTTTGTAGCGTGATGCTAATCTGTTTGAATCTTTGGTTCATGGTTTTAAGCTATTTTTATAATGAGAAGCTTCCGTGTTCTTTATTTTAGTGTATATATATAGGGTAATGTTTTCGCGAGTAAGGGGTGGAAAAAATTTTCTGCCCCAAGTTCTATTTTTGGCCGTCCAATTACAAGGATGACCTAGATTTAATCTTTTTTTTTTAAAGTTAAAATTTGATCTGAGCCGTCCGATTATAAGGATAACCTAGATCAAATGTTAAAAAAGCCCCAAAGCTGTCGCCCCGCGCCCCCTCAACCTTGCGTACCGCGATGGGGCAGCGGCGGGCTGGGTGGGAGGGGGTGAGGGTGGTGGTGGGCGGAGGGGGAGGGGGAGTGGGGGTCGGCGAAGGGGGAGAGGGCGACGTGTGGAGCGGGGCAGAGTGGTGGAGGTGAGGGGGGGAGCGGGGCGGAGTGGAGGGGATGAACCGAAGGGGAGGCAGGACGGGTGGAGGGGGAGGGGGTGGGTTGGCGAAGGGGCCGGGGTGCGACGGCTGGCCGTCGCACCCCAGCCCCTACGCCCGCCTTGCCTCCTCTCCCGTTCGTCCCCTCCACTCTGCCCCACTCCCCCTCGCCTCCTCCACTCTGCCCCACTCCCCACCTCGCCCCTCCCCCTCCTCGCCCACCCCCTCCACCTTTGCCTCTCCCCTTCCTTTGCCTGCCCCCTGCCCTCCGCCAGCCCCTCGCTCCTTCCCCTTCGTGGCCGGATGGCGGGCTCGAGGGGGAGCGGGGCTCCTCCACCCGCGGACGCCCCCCTTCCCCAGCCGCTGCCCCCTTCCCCCGCCGCCGCCACCGCTAGCTGCCCAACCCCACCGACGCCGAGTGTTGTTAGAGTCGCCATCATCGTCGGTGCCGAAGAAGGGAGTGGGGGGTGGCAACCACCTCATCGTGGCTTGATGATCTGGGCCATCCATGTAATCGGACGGCCCAGATCAAAATTTAATTTTTTTTTTAAAAAAACCAATAGATCTAGACTGTCCTTGTAATTGGATGGCCCAGATCTATTGGTGGGGCGAGAGAAGCTTCCCTGCCTCTGGCGCAAGGAAGCGCTTCTCATCATATATATATATATATATATATATATATATATATATATATATATATATATATGGGATAAGTTTATCTCAGTAAGGGCAGGAAACTTTAATCTGGGTTGTCCTTGTGATTGGACAACCCAAATTAGATGAAAAAAAATCCTTCACCCCCTCTTTTGCCGACAACCGGGTTCCGACCACGGTTGGCTGAGTGGGGGGTGGGCGAGGCGGGGCAGGGGGGAGGGGGCAAGAAGGGTAGTGGGGTATAAGGGGAAGGGAGGGGGTAGGAGGGGAGGCATCCGTGATGGGGGCGGGGTGGTGTGGTGGAGGGGGAATCGGCAGTGGCCTAATCCGGCTGTGGCCAGCCATGTCCGGCCGCCCTGCAGCCGGATTTAGCCGGCGGCGGACAGACAAGGCCACTCATGGCCGAATGTGGCTTGCGGCGGGGGCCAAATTTGGCCACCAGTAGCTGGCTTTTTTTTAAAAATAATAAATTTGAGCCGTCCTTGTAATCAAACTGCTCAGATCAAAGTTTAGTTTAGTTTTTTTTAATCAATAGATCTAGACCGTCCTTCTAATCAGACGGCCCAGGTAAGAGTTTGGGGCAAGAAATTTTTCCGGCCTTGGCTCACCTCATTAACCAAACTACTGTCTGTGTGGCTGATCATTTGGTCCTTTTGGTTTTAACTAAACAGAACTACTTACCTAATTAACCGAATTAAGGTAATTTCTTTAACCAAATAAAAACCAAACCACAATGGTTAACCAAACCGAGTTTGGTTTTAACCGAATTCCAACCAAAGTAACAAAAATGATAAATGATACTTTTTATCATTAAGTTTTTAGTTTTAAGTATTTACTATAATTATTCTTAAGTTTTATTTAACAAATAAAGAATTGATAGCACGTATTTAAAGGCTAATCATAAACTTATCACAAAATTTTATATAAATAAATTTGGGATATTGTATAATATGTACACAATATATAATATATTAAACTTTAATCTCTTGCACATACAAAAGTAGATTATTTTTAATAAATTGGATCAAAATAACAGTTTTATAAATTTTTATTATATATCATGATGAATAAAAATATAAAAGGCACATGTACAATGAAGAAAAAAAGTGAAGAAACTAGTCCAAATACATCTCTTTCCATTTATTAATTTATTTGGTTTGATTGATTTCGAAAAAGGACTAAACCAACAGAATTAAGTTTGGTTGATTTTCAATTTCAACTGAACTACAACCAAACCAAACTAGCACAAAATAGAATTACTGAAATGAGTTTTATTCGGTCGGTTTGGTCAGGTTAACCAAAACATCCTCACCCCTATTTACATTTGTGTGTGTGCAGTGTTTCTGATTTCCTGAAGTTGGTGATGAATTTGTTGTGATCAATGTGGCATCTTCTATTTGGTGAATTTTGATTGTTCAATATTATTCATGATCTTGAGGTGAAATGGAACTTTATTATGAAAAAAACAAAAAAATCTGAGAAGAAGACGGAGAAGAACTTAGTCATACGCAGAAGCAAATAGAAGAAGAAAGAAGATAAAGACTTTTTTGTTGAGTATTTGAGAGTTTGGCCTGATTCATTGCTTTGTTGTTTGATTGTGAAACTTTTCGTTGTTTCTTAAACTATAGAATACTATATGTGGTGTGTAGAATGCTGCATCTTTTCATGCCTGAGATTACAGATGACAATGCTTTTTGTGAAGCATCTGAGTGTTCTTACTAGTTTTAGTTCTTTTTGATTGATAGTTGACGTACAATTGCACGCTAGCTGTTTTATGAAAGCAGCAAACAAGCTTCACCTGTATTTTGGTGGCCTTTTGTGTTGGATTTTGTACGTATATATACAAGTATATAATTGTATCATATGCTATTAATAAGGTTTGGGCCTAAATTAAATTGATCTATTAAAGTTAAGGTTAATTGGCCATTAATATTTAAGATAAATATGTGGAGATACCATATATTTAAGATGAGTATGGATAAATATGTGTAGATACCGTTTTCATAATCTCTAATTTATGATGGGTTAAATTGGAATTATGAAAGATAAGGATAAATACGGTTATACGAATAAATACGATTATGGTCCCCGAATTCGCACCGTTATTTTTCTTTTCTGGTATCCCATCATCCAGGAACTCTGGCTTTGGAGAACCGGTGTAGAATTTGGAAGATCAAACCAGAAGAAATCAAAGAATTGATTTACTATTATGGATCCAGGTACGCTTCCGTTATTAAATTTATTTTCTTGATGATTTGATATGAAGAAGGTTTTATTGATGATGGTTTTATCATCTATATAATTTTGGTTAAAGTTTAAAGTTTTTTTTTATTCAACAAGTGGCATCAGAGCAACTTCATATTAAATCATTGAGAATTAATTGATTTATGTTTATTTTATTTTTGGAATGAGTCAATCATTCAATACTTGTTTGTATGGGAAAATTTTGTGGTTCGAATTTACAATATTCCCTTATTCACCAAAATTGACATGGTTTACAACCAATCTTCTTCAACTTATTTAGAATACGCTAAATTTTGGATGGTGAATATGGTGATTATGTATTTTACTTTGCCCAAATTTTGCACTGTCAATATCAGTTTATGGGATATTTTTCCCAAATCAAGGTCTTCTTTTGGTTAAATATCAAATGAGGACAATAAAGTTACAAAAGGTTATAATTTCAGAAATTTCCAAATAAAGATATTTTTATAACCTTTTTCAGTTTTATGTTATTTGGGATTATTAAATTCAAATTATGGTTCAGTTATGATTAATATTTTAAAATTTATTAAGGACTACAATATGCTGCCAAAGTAGCCTCTTTTGTAGAAATTAATTTATTTTAAAATATTAAGACGGTTGTGGGTATATGATTCATGTGAATATTAATCGGCCCAAAGGAAGGTTAATATTTGACAGAATTATATATTCATTTGCGGTAATAAATATAGGATAATTATCAAGTTTCCATGTGGATAATAAATCGGCCCAAAGGAAGGTTTATTATTTGACAGGATTTATTGTCCATATTTGATTATTGCACTGAGAGTACCATTTACAAATTAATATTTCTGTCCAAAGACTAAATATTAATGTTGTGCTAGGTATCTGTCGATGGGATTAACTATTATTTGAATTATTAATCTTATTATGGGCATGTTGTTTTGTTCTATAGATTCAGTTAATCAATCTGCTTATATGATTTCTGCCAACATCAATTCAGTTCTTATGCTTAAAGATAATTTTAAGGATTGAAAAGAGAACGTGATAATTGTTCTCGGCTACATGGATCTTGACCTTGCATTAAGGACTGAACAACCTTCTTCTCTTACGGACAAAAGTTCCATTGAGGAAAAACGAGACATTGAGAAGTAGGAACGTTCAAATTGCACGAGTCTTATGATCATGAAGCATAGGATTCCAGAAACCTTCAGGGGGATATGTCTGAAAAGGTTACTATAGCCAGTGAGTTTCTTAAAGAAATTGAAAAGCGTTTTGTAAAAAAATGATAAGGCTGAAACAAGTACGCTTTTGTTGAACTTGATTTCAATGAAGTTTAAAGGCAAAATAAGCATAAGGGAGTACATCTTAGAGATGTCAAATATTGCTTCAAAACTAAAAGCACTAAGGTTAGAGCTATCTGAAGATTTGCTCGTGCATTTAGTTTTAATTTCTCTTCCGGCACAATTCAGTCAATTCAAGGTCAGTTACAACTGTCAAAGGGACAAATGGACTCTTAATGAGCTCATTTCTTATTGTGTGCAAGAAGAAGAAAGGTTGAAGCAAGAACAGGCTGAAAGTACTCACTTGGCTAGTACCTATCAAGACAAAATAAGAAAAAATCAGGTTCTTGCTGTTTCTTTTGTAGTAAACCTGGACATATGAAGAAGGAATGCACTAAGTATCACACTTGGTGTGTAAATAAAGGTCCATTTCGTAATTTTGTTTGTTCTAAGGTTAATTTAGTTTCAGTACCAATACACACTTGGTGGCTAGATTCGGGTGATACTACTCACATAAGTGTGTCAATGCAGGGTTGCCTGAGTTGCCGAAAGCCAAATGATGCTGAAAGATTCATCTATGTGGGTAATGACAACTCAGTTATAGTTGAGGCAATAGGATTTTTAGATTATTGTTGAAGACAAGATATTATTTGGATTTGAAAGAGACATATATAGTACCGTCTTTTAGACGGAATTTGGTTTCTATTTCTATATTGGACAAATTTGGTTATTCTTGTTCATTTAGAAATAATAAGTTTAGTCTTTTTCTAAATTCAAATATTGTGGGTACGGGTTCCTTGTCTTTTTATGATAATCTATATTTACTTGATACTATTGCATCTTTTAATGAAACTTTGCATGTGGGTTTATGTGGTACGAAAAGAAAATTAACCAATGAGAATTCTGCTTTATTCTGGCACAAGTGTTTAGGACACATTTCTAAATAAAGAATTGAACGACTTATGTCAGATGGAATTCTTGATTCTCTTAATTTATCAGATTTTCAAGTCTGTATTGAGTGCATTAAGGGAAAACAAACAAATATAAGGAGACTAGGTGCCAATAGATCTTCAAGTGTCTTAGAACTAATACATACAGACATTTGTGGACCATTTTCTATGGCTTCTTGGAATGGTCAACAATATTTTATTACGTTCATAGACGATCATTCTCATTATGGTTACCTATATCTCATTCATGAGAAGTCTCAAGCATTGGACTTGTTTAAGGCATATAAGGTTGAAGTTGAGAACCAACTTGACAAAACTATTAAGGTTGTCAGATCTGACCGTGGTGGTGAATACTATGGTAGATATGATGGATCAGGTGTACAATGTCCAGGACCATTTGCCAAATTCCTAGAAGAGTGCGGAATTGTCCCACAATACACAATGCTAGGTACTCCTAGCATGAATGGTGTTGCTGAGAGACGAAACCGAACATTAAAGGACATGGTGAGAAGTATGATTGTTCATACTACTTTAACTGATTCACTCTGGGGTGAGGCACTAAAGACAGCAGCATATCTTCTTAATAGAGTACCAACAAAGGCAACAGTTAAGACCCCTTATGAATTATGGACTGGAAAAAAATCCAGTATTAAGCATTTACGCATTTGGGGTTGTCCAGCTAAGGCAAGGCCTTATAGGCCAAATGAAAGGAAACTGGACTTAAGAACAGTTAGCAGTTATTTTGTTGGGTACTCTGAACGGTCTAGAGGGTATAAGTTTTATGATCCCACAATAAAGTCATTCTTTGAGACGGGAAATGCCCAGTTCTTTGAGGATATTGAGTTTGGAGGGAGAAATGAAGTTAGAGACTTTGTCTTTGAAGAAGAATCTGATTCTCTTCCCATGATTGTTCTTGACAATAATCAGGATCAGGATTATATTCCTGATGTTGTTCAAGAAACAATATCAGAATTACAAGACAATGTCAAGAATCTCCCTAATCAAGTTATACCTGAAGAGCAAACTCAACAACCTCAAGAGCAAATGCCATTAAGGAGATCCACAAGAGAAAGGAGAAATTCTAAGAACATGAGGATAATACTGGAATGGTGGAAGATGATCCAATCAACTTTCATCAAGCCATGAAGAGTTCTAATTCTCAAAAGTGGATTGATGCCATGAATGAAGAGATGAAGTCCATTAAAGCTAATGACGTTTGGGATCTTGTTCCATTGCCTGAAGGTGCGAAACCTATTGGTTGTAAATGGATATTTAAAACCAAGAGGGATTCGAAAGGTGATGTAGAAAGATATAAGGCTCGTCTTGTTGCAAAGGGCTTTACTCAAAAGGAAGGCATGGATTATAATGAGACTTTCTCTCCAGTTTCATCGAAAGACTCATTCAGAATAATTATGGCATTAGTGGCACATTTTGATCTTGAGTTACATCAGATGGATGTAAAGATTGCGTTTCTAAATGGTGACATTGATGAAACAATTTATATGGTGCAACCGGAAAACTTTGTATCTGGAGATTCAAAGAATATGGTTTGCAAATTAAAGAAATCCATCTATGGACTTAAGCAGGCTTTTCGTCAATGGTATCACAAATTTCATCAAGTGATTCTCTCATTTGGTTTTGAGATGAATGTTATTGATGATTGTATATACCATAAGTTTAGTGGGAGTAAGTATATTTTTCTGGTTTTATATGTTGATGATATATTGCTTGCCAGTAATGATATAAGTTTCTTGCACGAAACCAAGAGATTTTTATCAAAGAAATTTGAAATGAAAGATCTTGGAAATGCGTCTTTTGTATTAGGAATTCAAATACATCGGGATCGTTCTCGATGTATACTTGGATTATCACAAAAGACCTATATAGAAAAAGTGCTTAAAAGATTTGGCATGCAAGATTATAAACCAGGAGATACCCCTGTTTCTAAAGGAGACAAATTCAGTCTCAATCAGTGTCTTAAAATGACATATAAGGAAATGAAATGCAAAAGATTCCCTATGCTTCAGCAATAGGAAGTCTTATGTATGCTCAAGTATGTACGCGTCCAGATATTGCGTATATTGTTGGAATGTTGGGCAGATATTTAAGTAATCCGGGATTGGATCACTGGATAGCAGTCAAAAGAGTCATAAGGTATCTTCAGAGAACAAAACATTACATGCTTACCTATCGGAAGTCAGATCAACTTGAGATCATTGGGTATTCTGATTCTGATTTTGGTGGATGTCAAGCTATGTATACCTGCTTGCTGGAGGAGCTATTTCTTGGAAGAGTGCTAAGCAGACACTCATAGCTTTTTCCACCATGGCAGCTGAATTCATAGTTTGTTATGAGGCATCCAATTATGGAATATGGTTGCGGAATTTTGTCACAGGGCTGCGCATTATTGATAATATTGAAAGACCACTTAAGTTATTTTGTGACAATCAGTTTGCAGTATCATATTCAAATAACAACAGGAGCTCATCTAAATCAAAACATATAGAGATCAAGTTCCTTGTTGTGAAAGAAAGAGTTTAGAGTGATAAAGTTTCGGTAAAGTCTCTATAGAGCATATTGGGACAAACTCTATAGTTGTGGATCCACTTACTAAAAGTTTACCGCCCAAGGTCTTTCATGAGTATGTTGCTCATCTGGGTGTTGTATCATTTGATGATATGTTACTTTAGTGGGAGTTTGTTTTGTTGAGGTATTTGGTTTATGTTTCACTCTATTTTGGTGATCTCATAAGGTTGGACCAGTTGAAAATAGGCATGTTCAGATCAAATTACATGTAATTTTCATGCTACACATCCATACTTGATCTATGTCATTTAATTATGTTGATGTATGTGACCATGGATGGGTTTAGTTACGATAAATGTAACGAAAATCGCCTTGATCCTATATTAACATTAATTAATGGACGAGATTGTTATTTTGGAATAATAGCGTATGTTATTTTGGAGCTCATACGGTAATATACAATTATCTTTATATATATAGTCCAAGTGGGAGATTGTTGGATTTTGGACGTATATATACAAGTATATAATTGTATCATATGCTATTAATAAGGTTTGGGCCTAAATTAAATTGATCTATTAAAGTTAAGGTTAATGGGCCATTAATATTTAAGATAAATATGTGGAGATACCATATATTTAAGATGAGTATGGATAAATATGTGTAGATACCGTTTTCATAATCTCTAATTTATGATGGGTTAAATTGAAATTATGAAAGATAAGGATAAATACGGTTATACGAATAAATACGGTTATGGTCCCCGAATTCGCACCGTTGTTTTTCTTTTCTGGTATCCCATCATCCAGGAACTCTGGCTTTGGAGAACCGGTGTAGAATTTGGAAGATCAAACCAGAAGAAATCAAAGAATTGCTTTACTATTATGGATCCAGGTACGCTTCCGTTATTAAATTTATTTTCTTGATGATTTGATATGAAGAAGGTTTTATTGATGATGGTTTTATCATCTATATAATTTTGGTTAAAGTTTAAAGTTTTTTTTTATTCAACATTCTCCACTAAGATGGAACTCAAAAATGTAAAGAGGAACAATTCCAAAAGGTATATTATTGTGTCCCCTTCTTTCTCTTCCAATTTTAAAAAAATTGTCTTTGAATGTTCGAAGCCCTCGCCATAGGGGATAGGGGATTCCTATGATGCTATTTGTCAGAGTTAGATGTCTATTTTGATTTCCTTCAGGCGTATCAAATGTTGGAAGACGATTTGAAGACTAAATCTGAGCTAATAAATAAGTATGAAAGATTTATTCGAAGTTGGCAGAAAGAGACGAAAGATCAATTAGGGAAGCATATTACCGCACTGGAGAGGATGTAATCTTTATCTCACAAAGTCCTTTTTTTATTACCATCCCATAATGAGGTATTACACGGAACAGAAGCTAGTTCATTTTCTATAATAACAAATTACATTACTGAAACATTTGATGTTTTGGTTTATTATCACTCATTTGATTATGCTGACTTCTCTGCCTTTCTAAAGACCTCTGAGGTCTATTGAATCATTGATTGGATTCTTGCTTCTAGATAATTTAATCCACATTTTATTTGCCATACATTGTTAATAAACAGAACAAGAAGAAATATGGCAATCAAGGTGATTAGATTCTACATTAACCATTTAAGCTTATTCCTTAAGCACCCTGAATCAAGAAGTTTTATATATATATATATATATATATATAGGGTTGTTAATTAAGCGAGCCAGCTCGTGAGCATTTAGCGTTCGGTTTGGCTCGTCTCGGCTTGACTCAGAACTCAACATTTAAATGCTCGAACTCGAACTCGACTCGAACTCGAATCTTACGAGCTGAGCTTGAGCAATGTCGTGTTTGACTCGACTTAACTTGGTTATAACTCGAACTCGACTCGTAGCTCGGCTCGCACTCGACTTGATAAAATAATATAATAATATAGTCTTTATATTTTATATATATATATATATATATATATATATCACACACACACACACACATAATATAATAATAAAGAAGTGAGATAGTTGAGATAATAAGTATTCAAGTTGATTACCTCAAGGTTGTAGGTTCAATCCACATTGACCACATTTTTTAAGTAACATACTTTTGATTTTTAATCGAGTTGTTTCGAGCTTACAAGCGAGCTGGGTTTGAGCTCGAGAAAATTAAACAGTTTAAGTGTATTCGAGCTCGAACAAATAAAAAATATTCGAGTCGAACTCGAGTATATATGTTTCAAACTCGTTCGATCTCGAGTCGAGTTCGAATAAATTTCGAACTATTTGAGCCGGATTCGAACACAAGTTGGGCTCGATTGGCTCGTTTAGCACCCATATGATATATATATATATATATATATATATATATATATACGAAAATACTGTGCTGCGCTGCCGTGTTTTGGCAGCGCAGGCAGCGTTTTTGGATTTGGACCGTTGGATCAAAATCCAACGGTCCAAATCCATCCTTTGTTTTTCCCCCTCCCCACGTTTTCTCCTGCCCAGGGCGTTGCCGGATTCCGCCGCCGCCACCGCCCCGCCCGCCACCGCCGCCCCGTCTGCCGCCGCGCCCCGCCCGCAGCCCTGCCCCCACCCCCGCCCCGTCCGCCGCCGCGTCCCCCGCCCGCAGCCTTCCCCCCTGTTTCCCCTGCCCCCTCTGCCGCCTCGCCCCCGCCCACCCCCTGCCCGTAGCCGTCCCCCCACCGCCCCTGTTTCCCCTGCCCCCTCCGCCGCCTCGCCCCCGCCCGCCCCCTGCCCGGTTCCCCGCCCCCCCGCCGCCTGTTTCGCCCCACCCCCGCCGCGGCCCCGCCCGCCCCTGCCCTGTTTTCGCCACCCTCCCCGGCCGCCCGTTTCGCCCCCACCCTCGCCGCCGCCCCGCCCGTCGACCAAGCTCCTCCCCGCCGTCTGCTGCACTGGCCACCTCCTCGCCGGCGTCACCTGCTTCACCGCCGGTGGTGGCGCCACAAAACACCGGGAAAGAAGGAGCAATGGCATTTTCGTAATAAAAATTTGACTCGCTCCTGACTCGAGTCAAATTTATGAAATAAATTTTAAAAATAAAATATAATAAAATAAAAACTTGACTTGCTCCTGACTCTCAAGTTAATTTTATAAAATAAAATTTTAAAATAAAATAATCTAAAATAAAAATTTGATTCGCTCCCTGCTGACGCCGCTGCTTGCCGACCACCTCCCTGCCGCCACCCACACCCTTCCCCTATTTCTATTACCAAAATACTCTCCCCTATTTCCGATTAAGTAAAATTTTTATTACAATTTTACCCTCCCGTGTTCCCCCCGCTCTCTCTCGCCGCGCCACCCCCTGCCGGCGAGTTCGTGCCACCCCCTGCCGGCGACCTTGCCGCCAGCAGCGCGTTGGCCAACAATGTCGCCGCCTCGGGGCTGGATGGGCTTGTTGGGAAATGTGCGGCCCCAGTTTCGTGTGGGACCGAATAAAGTTTTTATTACAAAATTATTTTATTTTTTAAATTTATTTCATAATATTGAATCGATCTCGTGCGAGATCGATTCAAATATTTATTATAAAAAAAATTTATTTTTTTTATTTATTTCGTAATATTGACTCGATCTCGTGCGAGATCGAATCAAGTATTTATTATAAAATTTTATTTATTTATTTATTTATTTCGTAATGGCGGCGGGCAGGGGCCGACGGCGGCGGGCAGGGGCCAACGGCGGCTGGCAGGGGCGGCGACGGGAGGCTGAAAGTGGGTAGGGGGGGAGGGGGAGGGATGGGGTGGGTTGATTGTGGACCGTTGGATTAGATCCAACGGTCCACAATAGGGATTGGGTGCGAGATTGAATCATGTGCGGGACCGAGTCAAGTTTTTATTACAAAATAACTTTATTACTGAATAAATTTTTATTACAAAATAAATTTTAAAAAAATAAAATAATTCCGTAATAAATTATTTTAACTCGAGTCCGATTAAGTAAAATTTTTATTACCAAAATACTCTCCCCTATTTCTTCCTCATTTTTTTGGCGCGCCACCCCTGCCGGCGACCTTGCGGCAGGCAGCCCGCTGGCCAACAATGTCACCGCCTCGGGGCTGGATGGACGTGGTGGGAAATGTACGGCGCCGGTCTCGTGTGGGACGGAATAAAGTTTTTATTACAAAATTATTTTAATTTTTTAAATTTATTTCGTAATATTGAATCGATCTCGTGCGAGATCGAATCAAGTATTTATTATAAAAAAATTTATTTTTTTAATTTATTTCATAATATTGACTCGATCTCGTGCGAGATCAAATAAAGTATTTATTAAAAAAATTTTATTTTTTAAATTTATTTCGTAATATTAACTCGAGTCGGGACCGAGTAAAATTTTTATTACGTTTTTACCCTCCCCTGTTCCCCCCCGCTCTCTCTCGCCGCGCCACCCCACCGCCGGCGACCTCGCCGCCGGCCACCCGCGGGGGGGGGGAGGGGCGCAGTGGGGCTGCGGCGGAGGCTGCGGCGGCCGACGGGGGCAAAGGCAGCGGCCAGCGGGGGCGGGGGCAGGGGAGGCCGGCTGGGGCAGCCGCAACGGCGGGGCTGGGGCGGCCGGCGGGGCGGGGGCGGGGCAGGGGCTGGGCGGGGGTCGGGGGCTGGGGGCGGGGCAGGGACTGGGGCAGGCCAGGGGGCTGGGGCGGCCAGCGGGCGCGGGGGCAGGGGAGGCCGGTTGGGGCAGGCGCAGCGGCGGGTGGGGGCCGACGGCGGCCGGCGGGGGCGGCCAGCGGGGGCGGGGGCATGGGGCGGCGGCGGACAGGGGCCGACGGCGGCCAGCGGGGGCGGCGACGGGAGGCTGAAAGTGGGTGTGGGGGGTGGGGGGGAGGGATGGTGTGGGTTGATTGTGGACCGTTGGATTAGATCCAACGGTCCACAATAGGCAGCGCCAATGCGCTGCCAAAATAGGGCAGCGGACTGTAGCGCTGCCCTTTATATATATATATATAGTTTTAAACCACCAATATTAATTGTGGCAAGTAGTAGCTTGTTGAAACTCTTCATGCTTCCATTGACACTCCCTATTAGAGCTCCACTCCACATGGTATTGGCAATTAATAGTTCAACTGCTACCTTCTACATTGAACTGCAAAATTACGTATGCAGTTTGAAGTCAGAGAAATCAGAGAATGCTCCAAAATGGGAGTATGAAATTAATAAGTTTATAAGAATACAAAGTTAGGGTCGTGGAAAGTAAACTATAATTAATATGCAGGCAAGAATCAAACAAAGTATTTAAGAAAGCAATTAGTGCAGTGCCTTGACTAGTCTGAAAATATTTCATTCTGAGGTGTTAGCTGATCTGAAACACTGGTAAAGCAATCTAATGCGGTTGCCGAAGATAGGTTTCCGGTTGAAAATAATATTTACGACCGGATTTACGACCTCATTAAGCAAGCACTAAATCCGGAGTTGCTAATAAAATTTGAAACCGGAACCCTAGCAATTTTGCAACTGCTTCACCGCTTTGCAACTCTCCTTGCAGTTGCAAATTCTGATACCACTTTGCAACCGCAAGTGTAGTTGCAAATTTGATACCGCTCTCCTGTTGCAAGGCACTCACAAATTTTAAAAAATTATTTACTTGCAACCACATTTTCCGTTGACACGCAGTTGTAAAAAGTAAAAAAACATATTTGCAACTGTGCTTCCGTTGCAAAGCGGTTGCAAAATTTTTTTAAAAAATTTTCACCCACTTCTCCATTGCAAAACAATTTGCAAAACATAAAAAAAATTAAAAATATGTAGCTATCAATTCAATAGGCCTTCTTTACCAAAAAAAAAATCATTTGGCCTTGCTTTTTTTGTTTAATTCAATTCATCCATATGACACTTTTGTACCCCCTATTTTGTGTGAGAATAACACAATTTTTATCCTTCAAGAGGAATACTATGAAATTCAGTTAATTTAGGTTTATGGCCTGATCCGACCTGTAAAATTTATACTTAAAAGTTCACTAAGTTGGGTCGGTCCTTGGGTTTATGGTCATAATTACTTATATTAGTTTAAATGATTGTCTCAGCCAGACCCGAAATTTGAATTTGTAACCAATATTTAAGTTTGCATTTGATATATTTTGAAATTATTTGATTAATTTCTAATTATAAGTAATATATGTGTTTTTCTCGAAGGCTAGACAATATTGGAATGTATACCACTGATAATAAACTTATACCAACCAGCTTTCACATACAGTATGTGGTACAATATTATTATTCACATTAAGAAAAACCATATTACATACGTACTACTAGTAACAAAATACAATACATATAGCATGAACTAAGCATCAGAAGGATAGCCAATGGAGCACAGTAGATAGATATCAGTCGGATGAAACCCAGACAAGGTGATCTTGAGGCAAGAAATGGCAAACTGGTACAGTTCCGGGCTTCACCTTGAGCAACTGGAAGGCCAAGTGCTTAGGGTTCCAGGCCGAGGTATCCTTGTGGCACACCGCCACCGCCTCCACCTTGCTGCCGTCGTCCCTCACCAGCGCCACTGTGTACGCCGACGTCTCGTACGTCTCGTGGCAGTAGTACACGGCATATGCATATGCTTCCCTGTGGCATGTCACTGACTTGCTTCCCTTCAGCTCCTGAGCCCCCTCCGGCGCCACCGTGTAGGTTCTGATGTGCGAATCCTCCGCAGCCTCCGTGGACACCACCTTAGCGTCCTTTCCCAGCTTGGAGATTGCAAAGTCCACCATGGACTCCAATGAGGTGGCGCAGAGCCTGTCCTCGCCCTTGGCTGCTGGACTCTCGCATGTCTTGAGGGTTTCCTTGATGGCAGTGGCGTCAGTGGAGGTGGGTTCGATTGAGAATTTGGAGAGGATTTCAGTGGATTTTGATGTGGAGAAGGGGAGGGTGTTGGCAATGTCGCGAGGGATGAATGTAGTGGGCGGCATAGGGTTGTAGAAACGGAGGTTCATCTTGGTGCCGGGATGGACGTCGTTTTCGAGAAAGAAGAAGGCGGCCGAAGGATCATCATGGACCTGGGTGGCAGTCGCCGCATATTGGTAGTTGAAGGGATTCGACCCTGGTGCAACATATACATATACTCGCTTACCCCAGGGGTGGGTTTGGACGCCCACCCCGGTGCCATGGCCGACGTTGACGGTGGTGCCGTGGCCGGTGTTAACGCCAACACCACCCTGTCCTACGTCGACACTCGTTCCGCCATAGCCGGCGTCAACGTGCACACCTCCTTTGCCCACATTCACGTCCGTGTTCTCCTTCTCGTATGCCACGTCTAACATCCATACAAACACATTAAATAATACATGTACGTAGGTTAAGCTTGAATGATCACATATGTTAGTATATGGCGGGCGAGAAGAAAAATTGCACCAGGTTTCAAGAGCTGCTGGATTGAACTGGGCATATTAGAGTTGGGAAGCTTGGTATGCCAATATATTTGTGGAGCCAGACTGGCTTGGCTCACAGCAAAGGCAGAAACCACCTGTGCCACACATATATATTCATGATCACACCAAGTAAATCCTTAGTAGACTACTATAAATTTAGTATTTTGCTAGTTTATAACTATGAGCAACGTTTACACCTTATCCTTGAAACTAGATAGGCTAAAGTTATGCCACTGATTATTTGTTTTCTCATTCTTAAACAAAGTACTGATACATATATACATAAACAAACCATGTAATTAGATTTCACCCAATTCAGTTCCTATGTAAGTATATACTCTAAGGAGAAGAAATTTGATGCTAATTAATAACTTTGAGCTCTGATTTATTCCTACCACAAGGAGCACGGAGGTGGTGAGTAGGGGGTGATCCATGGTTGTGGGTGATGCTATCAATACTGATTAAGCAAAAGTGAGACGATTTTACAAGTGAAAGAAAGGAAGAAGGATGAGTGTATGGTATAGCAGAGTTTGGTTAAATAAGGAGGAGATTTGGGGAGGGAGGAGCTGATGCTCACTACCTAAAAGAAAGACCTTGTTTTAATGGACGCAACTACCATCCACTCAACGAAATAAATGAGTGACGATGGGTTCGCCGTCCTCACCGATGGAAATGAGGACAGCGAGTTATGGATGATGGCTACATAAACGGTGAGATTTGTGGAGGAAAGATGGGGGGATTTGATTCATGCTTGGTCCGTAGCCACCTGGCTCCCTATTTTTTACCATTTCGTTGTAACTTGTGAAAATGAATCTAACATATTAAGTTTAAATTTTTTTAGACAAAACATCAAGCTTCGAGTCAAATTAATGAATTGAGCAGATACAAGCCCAAAAGTAAGCTTTATTCAATACATCCAAGTTAAGATCTAAGTCTAATATTAAGTTTGATTTGGCTGGAAACTTGATTCGATGAAGAAAAATCTCAACTTGGAGCAACCAACCATAAAAACCAGCCATCATGACATATATATGTTGTATTACTCTCCCTCTAGTGGTGCATTATTATTTTACTTAAATCCCATCCAATAAGAAATCATGTGGAGATTAATTAAGAACGATAAATGGACATGAACGATACACATGAAATGTCAATTAAATAAATACATTGGGCCATGTATATTAATCCCAACTCCCAACCATTAGGGTCTTCTTCAATAGTTCTAGCACAAGTACCAGTTCCAAAGTACTTGAGGTGGAGTGAAGAACTATACTTGCACCATAATATTATTTTGACAATTACGTGTTTCTTACTTGCATGCATGGGCATGCATGTATTGAAGAATAGTTGGGTAGCTCCATGGTGGACTCCACGCATGAAAACAAAATGGATTTGTTGGGTTGCAATCTGTCTGCAGCTTTGGGCCGCTCAAAGACCAGAGGTACCATGAGTGCCAACCACACCATACAATTGTACCTCCTTCACTCAAGCAACTCTTGAGGAGATCAATCTTATTCTTATCATAATTTTTTTTAAAATTGACTCAACAGATTTTTTGAGCCGAGTGTACTTCACGATTTTCCAAGTGAAACTTCGTAGATTGCTTGGGGAAAAAAATTAATAATTGAGTACTCTTTGAGTCAAGTAATAAAATTTAAAATATTTTAATTTTTAATTTAATTAAATCATTTTATAAAATTATAAATTTATATATATATATATATATATATATATATATATATCAATTGTAAATGCCAAGAGAATAATAGAAACTAATTTTGTATGATATTTTTTTCTTAACTGAAAAAATATATAAATGACTCTAAGTTAGAGTCGACTATGTATCGACTTTACTTTATGGTATACCAAATCGAATCCGAGTGCTGATTTTTCCACCTATTATTCGTATGTATGTCACTTGCAGATGTATGTCATGAACATTGTAGTGAAAGTCCTTTGGCATAGCTATTTTTTATGCAATGGTATGGTGACCATCGCATAAAAATTTCTTTCTCTAGGTATAGTAGATGCTGAATTAATCATGAAACTAGATCCTTCCCTTCTAGTTAGCAGTGTTGTTGCTATTGGGTTGTAAGTAATTTTTTCATTTTTATCCACATATGAGCAACCAAAAAATTGGAATGTAGAATGTGACTGGTAATAGGTTTTTTGTGGCTTGATAATAAATATATGAGAGCTCACTATATATTTGTTCTCTACTCTTACTCTATTTTGTGGCTTGATAATAAATATATGACTAGCTAAATGGAGTGATTATCTTCTTGGAAGTTGATACAATTACATGAAGGGAAGACCAACCCAAATCATAGGGAGCCCAAAAATGTTGCACTGGGGCATTGTGATGGAACTACTTACATGGTCCATTTGGCATTTAGATTGGTTAATAGATCGGTTTTTATGGATAAATTTCATAATAATCATTTTTTATAAATTATATTATATATTAAGATATGACCTACATTTTCGGTACTGCCACCAATCAAATCTTGTGTTCTTTAGCTAAAATTTTGCAAAAACTCTCGAAAATGTTATTGAAATTATGAAATTGTTAAAAGAAGTAGTTTTCTGGAACATGATTGGTGGGTAAGCTACCGAAATGCCCTCTTCATTCAACTGAGTTTCAGTTATATTGTCGTGTTGATTGTTAGAAAAATATAGGTTTTTACATCAATTTATGAAGGGCTTAAATTCATACTTTATACGAAAAATCATACTTTAAAAATTTTGGATTGGACTCGACTCAATAGGCTAAGAGTGGAATTGATTTAGAGTTGACTCCATGTTAGACTTGAATTTATTTATACTAAAATTTAAATCTAAAAAATGATAAATAAAATTAGTAGATATTGCACTTTTTAATATTTTAAACTGATAAATATATAATTTACCTTATTTTATAGTATTCTTGATTTAATTAAATTAAAGGAAAGATATTATGTTTCAGTGATTTTTTTAGTTAACTGGGAAGCCTCAAGGAGTCAGTCATAAAATCTATTAATAATGAGTCAGTCTCTGTGTAATCAACTCGATGAATTTTTAGAATAAAATTTTTTAAAAAATTATGAAAAAAGTTCTAAAATTATGAAAAAAAATAGTTCTAGCTTGGAGGGACAAGCAATTAAGTTGTCAAAGCCCATAATTTTTTTCCATCCATTGCATTGATTTTCGTTTTCTTTTCTTGTTCCTCACATACTAAGATTGCCCAAAATTTCATAGCAATATTACTATACATGTTTTGCACACCTAAAACGATCCTTCATCAAAATTTGACGCTCTACATATAATGCCTTCTTAGTAGGTTTTTTTGTGATATTAATGACATCTACTACCTGCCCATGGAATTGCTGTACATGATATTTTATATACATCTGTTTAGAGGTCTTAATCAGTCTACCTTAATAAGAAATATTGTTGCCTTGGATTGGAACAATGCCTTGTGAAATGCTAAATCTCAAGTTCTACTATATTTGTTTGTTTTTAGACTTTTCCAACACCCAATTGATATCGAGTCACCCACTTAATGCCACCTCCTAACTACTTGTACACGATTGAGCCATTTGTGTTCAATCAAGGGTTGAGAAACAAACTTGTGTCATCCACTGTTGCATAAATCGCCGATTCCGAATTGGAATTGGCCGATTCGACTCGGATCAGAGGAAAACCGATTCAAAAAACCCATTGAATCGGTTTTCATCCGAATCGGTCCGTGAATCAGCCGATTCGAGCCGATTCCGACCGATTCGAACTGATTACGACCGATTCGAGCTGATTCAGAATCGGCCCAAATCGGCCGATTCCGGGCGCAGGGGCGGGGCGCGGCGGGGTGGTGCGGCGGTGGCGGGAAGGGATAGGGCGGGGTTGGCAAGGGGAGGCGGGGCGCGGCGGGCGCAAGGCGAGGCGCGGCGGGCGCGGGCGAGGGCGGGGCGGGGTGGGCGAGGGTGGGGCGGGGCGGGTCTGTGGGGAGGGGGGCGGGGAGCGGGGCGGGGAGCGCCAGGTGCACGGCGAGGCTAGTGGGGCTGGCGGGGGGCGGCAAGGACCAGCGGGCGGAAGGCGAGGCACGGGGCGAGGGCGGGGCAGGGCGGGGCGGGGCGCGGCGGGCGCAGGGCCGGGCACAGGGCGAGGCGGGTCTTGGGGGGAGGGGGCGCGACAGCGGTAGCGGCGGCGCTGGCGACGGGGAAGGAGGGCGGATACGGGAGAGAAAGGGCGTGGGAAAGAAATAGCACTCAGTGGCATTCTCGTAATTAAAACTTGACTTGTGTTCGACTCGAGTCAAAAATAATAACTAACTCTAAATAATTCAAAACAGATCTAAAAAAATATTTAGAAATATCATAAAATATAATATATAGAATAATATCAAAATGACATCAATATCTAATTTTTATATATTTATATTATGAGTTGTCAAATTATTATATATGACCGATTTGGACCTATTCAGACCGATTCAACTGAATCGATTCCTGTCCGATTTAGACCGATTCCAATTCCAAATCTGACTCACTCGAAAACCGATTCCGATTACGATTCCGATTTATGCAACCATGGTGTCATCACATTGCAATGCATTGCACTGTTTTGGTCACTTTCCAAGCCCTAATCTTTACCCGATCTCCTTGATTCAAGCTTGAATCGACTTTACTCCATTACCAACTAAGCGTTGAGTTAGAGTCTCGAGTTTCTAAATTTTGAACAAAAACTACTCCTGCCTAATTTATTTGAACAAAAACCAACTCCATGTTGAAAGTAGTTTCATGGAAGACACAAAATGAGCTTTTGGGGTGCATGTCTCCATCCAAAGAAATATTATTGCCCTGCTACTTTCTTCCCAATCGAGATGAATTAATGATCTGTTTTAGTTCTTTGCTCCAAGCATGTTCCGTTTGTCACATATATAGGTATAATAGGAAGATTTGTTGATGAGCATTTATTTTGGGCATTTGTCGAGGCAAGGTCCGGGATACCACGAATTTATGGACAACATGGAGCGTCCAAAAATACTCCATATTCCAACACGATTGGGGGTGAGCATAATTTAGTAAGAAAAGAAAATCAAATCAAACCAAATATTAATTAACAATTTATTTCGGTTCCAAAATAGTTCAATCTGATTTTCAATTACAATATAAATAAACCGAGATGTATGTTGATATTTTGGTTCAGAACCGAACTAAATTATCCGAAATAGCCAAATTAAATGAACTTTTCAAAATTTATATTTTATGTTAATTATTATGAAGGTATAAAATTTTGATGATTAAATTTTAATTATATAATATAATCTATACATGTAAAATTATTTATTAAATGGTTATGTCTACTAAAATAATGACATATTTTACTTAAATAATTAAATAACTTTTTATTTTAATTATTCGGTTACCAAACTGAATTAACTGAAATATTTCCATTCAATTCAGTTTGGTTTTACGAGTAATATGGTTCGCATTCTTAATACATGCCCCCTAAACACAACCATCAGACACATTGGTGATTGAGCTTTCAAAGTTCAACGGCTTAACATGTTAAAATTGAAGGTTAGAGCCAGAGAATCAATCAAATATATAGGTGTAAAGAATAAATTAACCTTTGTATACACATTTTGTAATTTTGTAATATGAATATATATATATATATATATATATAGAGAGAGAGAGAGAGAGAGAGAGGAGATTGGGTGCACTCGAGGCTCCAGTTGTAGAAAATTTTTTCTGCCCTAAACTTTGATCTAGGTAATCTAATTACAAGGATGGCCCAGATCTATTGTTTTCAAAAACAAAAAACTAAACCTCACCCAATAATGCTAGCGGCCGCAGAACGGCCATGCCAGCCGCGAGTGGCCATGTATGGCGACCCCTAACCAAATCTAGTCGTGGCCGGATCTGACCATGCGACCAGGCGGCGAACGGACTTGGCCGGCAGCTCCCAGATCTGGCCATACAGCAAAAAAAATAACAAAGTTGCCGGCAGCAGCCAGATCTGGCTGCTGTCAGCCAGGTCCGGCTACAAGTGGCCTTGCGGACCGTCATCACAGACGCCCCACCTCCCCACACCCCCTTGACCTCGCCGTTCTGTCGCGGCCACCACCGATCCCCGCTGACCGCCACTCCCTCCTCTAGCCCGCTCCCCCCCCTCCCCGCTCCGCCTCGACCCCACTGTCCGCTCCAGATGCCTACTCCTGCCACATCCTCCTGTCACCCCGCCGTCTAAATACAAGGATGGCTTGTCCTTCCTTCTCGCTACACCCGACCCTACCGTCCCACCACGGCCGCCACCCCTCCCCGCTCCACCTCAACCCTGCGGCCCACGACTCCCTCCCCTTCCCCACCCGCAAACGCCCCCCTCCCCATCGACTCTCCCACCTGCTCCCGCCGCCTCCTCCTGCCTCCCCACTGTTCGATTACAAAGATGACTCATCTTTCATGCGGGTCAATCCGCGACGCCTTATGGGCTGCAGCGACGACTAGATTTGGTCACTCCTTGATAAAACAAAAAGTTATTTTTGCTGCTACCAGAGCTGGCCGATGCCGCGCCATGCAATACCGACATTCCCACCCACTTCCGACGCCCCCACCTACAACCTAGCCACCCCTTGTAGCACAATGCCACACACCGCCGTCCCTCACGCGGTCCACTGCAGCCAGGCCAAGATGTGGCCGGCACGGCTGCGTGGCTGCCATCATGTCTGGCCACCCTGCGGCTTTGGCCAAGGGGCAGCCAATCAAGGCCACCCATGACCGGATGTGACCGGCAAGGAGGCATGACGATCGCCGGAGCTGTGGGGGATTTTTTTTTTAATCAACAGAATATATTTGGATTGTCCTTGTAGTCGGAAGACCAAGACTAAAACAGGTGTGGGAATGCCTCCCTGCATCTTGCTGAGAATATAACGCCCAAATTCGGTTCACGCTCGGGAACCAAACCAGAATGTCACTAGTCCCGGTTGGTTCGGCTAACCTAAACCCAATTCATGCAGATCTACTCTTGGCATCTCAAGGTGAAGATGTCAATCGCTTTGCATGAATGAATGCACAAAATCCCCTACATGTTATTACATTGATGATATGACAAACAATTTACATACCAAAATAACCATGATAAAATTGATAAAATATATAAAATAAAATTGACAGAGTCTCTCTTAAAAGTGCAATTAAGGGTCACCTTATCAAATCAACATGTACAAACATTTATAAATATATCACGCATTGACATTTACACAAAATTTTAATCTACTACATAAGGTATTCTGAATCTTGGGCCTTGACCCATCTATGCATTCTATTCACTTTTTGCATCCAACTCTAGGCTTTACTTGTACACATTTAATATCTAACAATATTACTGAAACATATGTATTCAAATGTCACAATTAGAAATTATGCTACTGAAGGAAATATCATATCACATCATATTATGATACCTTACATTACATCACATCATTCTCATTATAATGACAACATCAACAAAACATTAACATTCTATCATCTGACACGTGTGTGCAAGAGACATCACGGGGGTGTGTTAAGCGTTTAAAATATATAATATTTACCCATGTTTTTAATATGATTTTGTACTTCCCGGGTATAAACATTATTAATTAAGTAATATTTTACTTTATTTTTTAGTTAATTAATATTTTATTAACTTTGATGTTTTAATGTAGAAAAAGATGAATAAATTAAGCTTTGGATTTAATTGGTCATGACACTTGGCACCACCCAATGGCTACAATGTATGGTGTTCAATGGAGTCGAACAGTTTGAAATGTAAAGGGATATTATAATTAATTAGATTACGTCGATTTGTGAACACCCTCTTCAAATTCTTGTATCTTCACTTCTATATAAAGGGGTGGTCATTTATTGTTGATCATATCTCATCTCTTGGCTTCAGATTGTAGTAGAAGTAGTAGTTTTAGTTTTTGTAATTTCTTTCTCTTTCGTAATAAAAATTAGTTTCTTGTTTATATTATTTTCTATTTTTATTATGGAGTAGGCTTTTATTTCGTTCTAGAGAAGAATGGAACTTAACATGATTTAATTGAATTCATTTCAAGCTCTTACTCTTTTATTCAATCGGATCGTTTGAATTATCATGTTCTAAATGCTAAGAATAAATTGATCACCTATTTCTTAGATCATGAGGTTTAATTAGATTTCAGGAGAAATTAATTAGATTAGTCATTGATAATTCATCATACGAGTCTTTTGACTTGTTTGTCGTTGTGGTCAGGAGATACACAACACCGTATGCGATTGTAAGGCAAATCTTAATGCATTATTTTGTTGATTAATCAATTATCACCGGAAGGTAGAAATTGAGGCAAAATAATAGAAGCATGAAGGAGCGGGAGCCACCATGTCATATAATTATCATAGATCGACAATCTGAAAGAATAAAAGATAAGAGTAAGATTAAATTCATGTTAAGGGAAATTCAACTCTAGAACGAGTTTTATAATTTTAACTTCGCTTTTTATTTAAGTTATTCCGTTAAGTTAATTTTTTCTGTTTTGTTCTTAATTTTATTTTCTTTAATTAATTATAGGAAATTCATCTCCATGTGGGACGATACTTGAATTTATCATTATATTACTTGTTTCGACCGTGTACACTTGCACACTATTAAAATTATTCGAACACTCCTCCATCCACGTTGGCACATCCTATTCATAATCACCACCTACATATATTTTCAAAACACGTCAATCACGAGTGTTACTGGCCCAAAATATAACTAATATCAAATTGGCTATGAGAGCAAACTATCATATGAAGAAAAACATTCATATACATCACCAGACATCTCTAAAGGGAACCTACTGAGGAGCACCACCAGGCTGCAGACCTAGACCTAATAACATCCCGAAGTGAGTGCTTTTTTGATGCTGATGCCTCTCTCGACATTTTCTCATTTCATTTTCTGGTCCCTCGGGAGTACTAGTATATCCTAAGCCATCTCCTTTCCTTCATAATTCCCTTGGCCTTGAGCACAAAAACCAAATAATCTCACGCAGTCACCTTTAATACCCTTTAAACCATAAGTCTAGACATACGCTGTACTAAACAGTGCCCGTAAACCTCTATGTTTCTCTGGGTGTGAGGAACTCAAAATGGTAGTTCTCAGGATCCCTCGGGATTGAAATAGCTTGCTCAGTAATCCAGAGCCCGCTTTAATTAGCACGTGCACCCGCTCATGGTACGTGAGAGTCGATTGTCCCTCTCTCGTCTCACTGAGAACTCGATAAAATTATATATAGGTCTGAGAAAAGATTTATATAAGAGGCCCGAAGGCAACTTTTGGTAGATCTTGTTTTTAAAAACATACTTGAGGGATCTCATCCTCGAGGGTTACTAATCCGAAAAACTGGTTGATTAAATGGCTCGGGTTATGTGGGATCCGATAAAATGCCACTTAACTTGTCCTGCAAGTAATAAAATAATACACAATAGAATAGAACTTAAAACAGGAAACGAGTCTACCAGTCCTAAATGGACTTGCTAGAAGCTCCAATCGTGTTCATGCACTTAGGCGGTGAGCTCCTACTTCGTATTTATACATCAAATCTAGAAGCTAACGCCCGCTCATGATGTATTCACACACCTATAGCATACCCATATCTATCATACATCAATCACAAATAAGTTTTCCTATGCTACGCTACATTAGACTACGATAATTACTTAGCTTATCTAATTAGTTCCTTAGCACTTGTTTTAATACACCTCAATCAAGCAAATTTTATATTTTTATTTATAATACAGTAGCAAACTCATCAATTCATTAATCCTATCATGTTGTGCTAATAATTATTACCCTTAATAAATTAAGTCAGAGTTAATTACATCTCACGTCGTCGGTAATCAGCGACAGTTAGGGTTCGTTGCTTGTCTCGGAGCTCGAATTCAACGCTCGACAACGTCTAAAGTTCAATCGAATTCAACTAGATGAGTTTGGCGGAAGATCCAGCCAAGATGGGCGGCACTGGACTCTGCTCTGGTCAGGAAAGGTCGTAAGAGGATCGGTGATGTTGAGTCGGCAACCGGATCGGTGATGTTGCGGCTACGCCGATCACTGGAGGCGTCGACATCACATAAAGGGGTGGCGTCAAGGGTTTGGTATATAAAATGTGTCAGGGGGAGAAGACGAGTGGTCAGGAGGGGGGGGAGGGAAACGAGTAGTCAAGGAGAGAAAACGAGTGGTCGTGGGAAGAAGACAAGTGGTTAGGGGGAGAAGACGAGTGGTCGGGGAGAAGGTCGGTGGTCGTCTCGTAAATAGAATTTGATTTGACTTTGACTCGAGTCAAAAATAATAACTAACTCGTAATAATTTCTAAACAAATCCAGAAAAATAGGAGAAAATCTCATAATACATAATACACACCATAACATCACAATGACGTATTCTATAAATAATAACCCACCCAAAATGCCCGTAACGCATCCTAATGCATTATTCGGCCTAAAAAAATAATTCTATGATCTAATACTAAAATAAATAAAGAAAATTTGGGTGTACTCCTATATTTTGATAACTCATTCTACTGTTGTCTTAATGATGTTATCATCATATATTTGGGCACACCTGACTCTCATGATTAATAACACATAACCAACTTTGGCTCAGTACATATGTTCTTAAATTAACCCAACTGAAAATAAAAGTTTAATCAACTGGTTCAGACTATAAAACCCTGACTCGAGTCATAAATTTTACAGAAAAAAACTTTATATATATATATATATATAATATATATATATATATATAGGGCAGCGCTACAGTGCACTGCCCTATTTTGGAAGCGCATATGCGTTGCCCTTTGTAGACCGTTGGATCTAATCCAACGGTCCACAATCAACCCTCACAATCAACCCCCCCCCCCTTTCAGTCGTTCCCGTCGCCGCCCCCGGCCCCCTCCCGCCGGCCGCCCTTGCCTCTGCCCCTGCCCCCGCCGGCCTCCCCTGCCCCGCCCCTGCCCCCGCCCCCGCTGGCCGCCCCCGGCCCCCGCCCACCAGCCAGCCCATGCCCCCGTCCCGCTAGCTGCCCCAGCCCCCGACCCCGCCCCGCAGGCCGCCGCTTCCCCTGCCCCGGCCGGCCTCCCCTGCCCCTGCCCCGCCCCTGCCCCGGCCCCCGTCGGCTGCCGCCGCACACTAGCACAAAACAAAATTACTGAAATGAGTTTGATTCAGTCCGTTTGGTCAGGTTAACCAAAACATCCTCACCCCTATATATATTTGTGTGTGTGCAGTGCTTCTGATTTCCTCAAGTTGGTGATGAATTTGTTGTGATCAACGTGGCATCTTCTATTTGGTGAATTTTGATTGTTCAATATTATTCATGATCTTGAGGTGAAATGGAACTTTATTATGAAAAAAACAAAAAAATCTGAGAAGAAGACGGAGAAGAACTTAGTCATGCGCACAAGCAAATAGAAGAAGAAAGAAGATAAAAGACTTTTTTGTTGAGTATTTGAGAGTTTGGACTGACTCATTGCTTTGTTGTTTGATTGTGAAACTTTTCGTTGTTTCTTAAACTATAGAATACTATATGTGGTGTGTAGAATGCTGCATCTTTTCATGCCTGAGATTACAGATGACAATGCTTTTTGTGAAGCATCTGAGTGTTCTTACTAGTTTTAGTGCTTTTTGATTGATAGTTGATGTACAATTGCACGCTAGCTGTTTTATGAAAGCAGCAAACAAGCTTCACCTGTATTTTGGTGGCCTTCTGCACTAAGATGGACCTCAAAAATGTAAAGAGGAACAACTCCAAAAGGTATATTATTGCGTCCCCTTCTTTCTCTTCCAATTTGAAAAAAATTGTCTTTGAATGTTCGAAGCCCTTGCCATAGGGGATAGGGGATTCCTATGATGCTATTTGTCAGAGTTAGATGTCTATTTTGATTTCCTTCAGGCGTATCAAATGTTGGAAGACGATTTGAAGATTAAATCTGAGCTAATAAATAAGTATGAAAGATTCATTCGAAGTTGGCAGAAAGAGACGAAAGATCAATTAGGGAAGCATATTACCGCACTGGAGAGGATGTAATCTTTATCTTACAAGGTCCTTTTTTTATTACCATCCCATCATGAGGTATTTACACGGAACAGAAGCTAGTTCATTTTCTATAATAACAAATTACATTACTGAAACATTTGATGTTTTGGTTTATTATCACTCAGTTGATTATGCTGACTTTTCTGCCTTTCTAAAGACCTCTGAGGTCTATTGAATCATTGATTGGATTCTTGCTTCTAGATAATTTAATCCACATTTTATTTGCCATACATTGTTAATAAACAGAACAAGAAGAAATATGGCAATCAAGGTGATTAGATTCTACATTAACCATTTAAGCTTATTCCTTAAGCTCCCTGAACCAAGAAGTTTGCTCTATATATATATATATATATATATATATAAAGTTGTTAATTAAACGAGCCAGTTCGTGAGCATTTAGCGTTCGGTTTAGCTCAGGTCGACTCGACTCAGAACTCAACATTTAAATGCTCGAGCTAGAACTCGACTCGAACTCGAATCTTACGAGTCAGGCTTGAACAAGGTTGTGTTTGACTCGACTCAACTCGGTTATAACTCGAACTCGACTCGTAACTCGGCTCGCACTCGACTCGATAAAATAATATAATAATATAGTCTTTATATTATATTATATATATATATATATATATATATATATACACACACACATAATATAATAATAAAGAAGTGAGATAGTTGAGATAATAAGTATTCAAGTTGATTACCTCAAGGTTGTAGGTTCAATCCACATTGACCACAGTTTTTTAAATAACATACTTTTGATTTTTAATCGAGTTGTTTCGAGCTTACAAGCGAGCTGGGTTTGAGCTCGAGAAAATTAAACAGTTTAAGTGTATTCGAACTCGAACACATAAAAAAATATTTGAGTCGAACTCGAGCATGTATGTTCAAAACTCGTTCGATCTCGAGTCGAGTTCGAACAAATTTCGAATTATTTGAACAAAGTTCAAACATAAGTTGAACTCGATTCGCTCGTTTAGCACCCCCTATATATATATATATATATATATATATATATTGTGTGTGTGTGTGTGTGTGTGTGTGTGTGTGTGTGTGTGTGTGTGGGGGTTTAAACCACCAATATTAATTGTGGCAAGTAGTAGCTTGTTGAAACTCTTCATGCTTCCATTGACACTTCCTATTAGAGCTTCACTCCACATGGTATTGGCAATTAATAGTTCAACTGCTACCTTCTACATTGAACTGCAAATTTACGTATGCAGTTTGAAATAAGAGAAATCAGAGAATGCTCCAAAATGGGAGAATGAAATTAATAAGTTTATAAGAATACAAAGTTAGGGTCGTGGAAAGTAAACTATAATTAATATGCAGGCAAGAATCCAACAAAGTATTTAAGAAAGTAATTTAGGTTTATGGCCTGATCCGACCAGTAAAATTTATACTTAAAAGTTCATTAAGTTGGGTCGGTCCTTGGGTTTATGGTCATAATTACTTATATTAGTTTAAATGATTGTCTCAGCCAGACCCGAAATTTGAATTTGTAACCAATATTTAAGTTTGTATTTGATATATTTTGAAATTATTTGATTAATTTCTAATTATAAGTAATATATGTGTTTTTCTCGAAGGCTAGACAATATTGGAATGTATGCCACTGATAATAAACTTATACCAACCAGCTTTCACATACAGTACGTGGTACAATATTATTATTCACATTAAGAAAAACCATATTACATACGTACTACTAGTAACAAAATACAATACATATAGCATGAACTAAGCATCAGAAGGATAGCCAATGGAGCACAGTAGATAGATATCAGTCGGATGAAACCCAGACAAGGTGATCTTGAGGCAAGAAATGGCAAACTGGTACCGTTCCGGGCTTCACCTTGAGCACCTGGAAGGCCAAGTGCTTAGGGTTCCAGGCCGAGGTATCCTTGTGGCACACCGCCACCGCCTCCACTTTGCTGCCGTCGTCCCTCATCAGCGCCACTGTGTACACCGACGTCTCGTACGTCTCGTGGCAGTAGTACACGGCATATGCATATGCTTCCCTGTGGCATGTCACTGACTTGCTGCCCTTCAGCTCCTGAGCGCCCTCTGGCGCCACCGTGTAGGTTCTGATGTGCGAATCCTCCGCAGCCTCCGTGGACACCACCTTAGCGTCCTTTCCCAGCTTGGAGATTGCAAAGTCCACCATGGACTCCAATGAGGTGGCGCAGAGCCTGTCCTCGCCCTTGGCTGCCGGACTCTCGCATGTCTTGAGGGTTTCCTTGATGGCAGTGGCGTCAGTGGAGGTGGGTTCGATTGAGAATTTGGAGAGGATTTCAGTGGATTTTGATGTGGAGAAGGGGAGGGTGTTGGCAATGTCGCGGGGGATGAATGTAGTAGGCCGGCATAGGGTTGTAGAAACGGAGGTTCATCTTGGTGCCGGGATGGACGTCGTTTTCGAGAAAGAAGAAGGCGGCCGATGGATCGTCATGGACCTGGGTGGCTGTCGCCGAATATATAAATGCTCGCTTACCCTAGGGGTGGGTTTGGACGCCCACCCCGGTGCCATGGCCGACGTTGACGGTGGTGCCGTGGCCGGTGTTAACGCCAACACCACCCTGTCCTACGTCGACACTCGTTCCGCCATAGCCGGCGTCAACGTGCACACCTCCTTTGCCCACATTCACGTCCGTGTTCTCCTTCTCGTATGCCACGTCTAACATCCATACAAACACATTAAATAATACATGTACGTAGGTTAAGCTTGAATGATCACATATGTTAGTATATGACGGGCGAGAAGAAAAATTGCACCAGGTTTCAAGAGCTGCTGGATTGAACTGGGCATCTTAGAGTTGGGAAGCTTGGTATGCCAATATATTTGTGGAGCCAGACTGGCTTGGCTCACAGCAAAGGCAGAAACCACCTGTGCCACACATATATATTCATGATCACACCAAGTAAATCCTTAGTAGACTACTAAAAATTTAGTATTTTGCTAGTTTATAACTATGAGCAACGTTTACACCTTATCCTTGAAACTAGATAGGCTAAAGTTATGCCACTGATTATTTGTTTTCTCATTCTTAAACAAAGTACTGATACATATATACATAAACAAACCATGTAATTAGATTTCACCCAATTCAGTTCCTATGTAAGTATATACTCTAAGGAGAAGAAATTTGATGCTAATTAATAACTTTGAGCTCTGATTTATTCCTACCACAAGGAGCACGGAGGTGGTGAGTAGGGGGTGATCCATGGTTGTGGGTGATGCTATCAATACTGATTAAGCAAAAGTGAGACGATTTTACAAGTGAAAGAAAGGAAGAAGGATGAGTGTATGGTATAGCAGAGTTTGGTTAAATAAGGAGGAGATTTGGGGAGGGAGGAGCTGATGCTCACTACCTAAAAGAAAGACCTTGTTTTAATGGACGCAACTACCATCCACTCAACGAAATAAATGAGTGACGATGGGTTCGCCGTCCTCACCGATGGAAATGAGGACAGCGAGTTATGGATGATGGCTACATAAACGGTGAGATTTGTGGAGGAAAGATGGGGGGATTTGATTCATGCTTGGTCCGTAGCCACCTGGCTCCCTATTTTTTACCATTACGTTGTAACTTGTGAAAATGAATCTAACATATTAAGTTTAAATTTTTTAGACAAAACATCAAGCTTCGAGTCAAATTAATGAATTGAGCAGATACAAGCCCAAAAGTAAGCTTTATTCAATACATCCAAGTTAAGATCTAAGTCTAATATTAAGTTTGATTTGGCTGGAAACTTGATTCGATGAAGAAAAATCTCAACTTGGAGCAACCAACCATAAAAACCAGCCATCATGACATATATATGTTGTATTACTCTCCCTCTAGTGGTGCATTATTATTTTACTTAAATCTCATCCAATAAGAAATCATGTGGAGATTAATTAAGAACGATAAATGGACATGAACGATACACATGAAATGTCAATTAAATAAATACATTGGGCCATGTATATTAATCCCAACTCCCAACCATTAGGGTCTTCTTCAATAGTTCTAGCACAAGTACCAGTTCCAAAGTACTTGAGGTGGAGTGAAGAACTATTCTTGCACCATAATATTATTTTGACAATTACGTGTTTCTTACTTGCATGCATGGGCATGCATGTATTGAAGAATAGTTGGGTAGCTCCATGGTGGACTCCACGCATGAAAACAAAATGGATTTGTTGGGTTGCAATCTGTCTGCAGCTTTGGGCCGCTCAAAGACCAGAGGTACCATGAGTGCCAACCACACCATACAATTGCACCTCCTTCACTCAAGCAACTCTTGAGGAGATCAATCTTATTCTTATCATAATTTTTTTAAAAATTGACTCAACAGATTTTTTGAGCCGAGTGTACTTCACGATTTTCCAAGTGAAACTTCGTAGATTGCTTGGGGAAAAAATTAATAATTGAGTACTCTTTGAGTCAAGTAATAAAATTTAAAATATTTTAATTTTTAATTTAATTAAATCATTTTATAAAATTATAAATTTTATATATATATATATATATATATATATATATATCAATTGTAAATGCCAAGAGAATAATAGAAACTAATTTTGTATGATATTTTTTTCTTAACTGAAAAAATATATAAATGACTCTAAGTTAGAGTCGACTATGTATCGACTTTACTTTATGGTATACCAAATCGAATCCGAGTGCTGATTTTTCCACCTATTATTCGTATGTATGTCACTTGCAGATGTATGTCATGAACATTGTAGTGAAAGTCCTTTGGCATAGCTATTTTTTATGCAATGGTATGGTGACCATCGCATAAAAATTTCTTTTTAGGTATAGTAGATGCTGAATTAATCATGAAACTAGATCCTTCCCTTCTAGTTAGCAGTGTTGTTGCTATTGGGTTGTAAGTAATTTTTTCATTTTTATCCACATATGAGCAACCAAAAAATTGGAATGTAGAATGTGACTGGTAATAGGTTTTTTGTGGCTTGATAATAAATATATGAGAGCTCACTATATATTTGTTCTCTACTCTTACTCTATTTTGTGGCTTGATAATAAATATATGACTAGCTAAATGGAGTGATTATCTTCTTGGAAGTTGATACAATTACATGAAGGGAAGACCAACCCAAATCATAGGGAGCCCAAAAATGTTGCACTGGGGCATTGTGATGGAACTACTTACATGGTCCATTTGGCATTTAGATTGGTTAATAGATCGGTTTTTATGGATAAATTTCATAATAATCATTTTTTATAAATTATATTATATATTAAGATATGACCTACATTTTCGGTACTGCCACCAATCAAATCTTGTGTTCTTTAGCTAAAATTTTGCAAAAACTCTCGAAAATGTTATTGAAATTATGAAATTGTTAAAAGAAGTAGTTTTCTGGAACATGATTGGTGGCTAAGCTACCGAAATGCCCTCTTCATTCAACTGAGTTTCAGTTATATTGTCGTGTTGATTGTTAGAAAAATATAGGTTTTTACATCAATTTATGAAGGGCTTAAATTCATACTTTATACGAAAAATCATACTTTAAAAATTTGGGATTGGACTCGACTCAATAGGCTAAGAGTGGAATTGAGTTAGAGTTGACTCCATGTTAGACTTGAATTTATTTATACTAAAATTTCAAATCCAAAAAATGATAAATAAAATTAGTAGATATTGCACTTTTTAATATTTTAAACTGATAAATATATAATTTACCTTATTTTATAGTATTCTTGATTTAATTAAATTAAAGGAAAGATATTATGTTTCAATGATTTTTTTAGTTAACTGGGAAGCCTCAAGGAGTCAGTCATAAAATCTATTAATAATGAGTCAGTCTCTGTGTAATCAACTTGATGAATTTTTAGAATAAAATTTTTTAAAAAAATTATGAAAAAAAGTTCTAAAATTATGAAAAAAAATTAGTTCTAGCTTGGAGGGACAAGCAATTAAGTTGTCAAAGCCCGTAATTTTTTTCCATCCATTGCATTGATTTTCGTTTTCTTTTCTTGTTCCTCACATACTAAGATTGCCCAAAATTTCATAGCAATATTACTATCCATGTTTTGCACACCTAAAACGATCCTTCATCAAAATTTGACTCTGTACATATAATGCCTTCTTAGTAGGTTTTTTTGTGATATTAATGACATCTACTACCTGCCCATGGAATTGCTGTACATCATATTTTATATACATCTGTTTAGAGGTCTTAATCAGTCTACCTTAATAAGAAATATTGTTGCCTTGGATTGGAACAATGCCTTGTGAAATGCTAAATCTCAAGTTCTAATATATTTGTTTGTTTTTGAGACTTTTCCAACACCCAATTGATATCGAGTCACCCACTTAATGCCACCTCCTAACTACTTGTACTCGATTGAGCCATTTGTGTTCAATCAAGGGTTGAGAAACAAACTTGTGTCATCACATTGCAATGCATTGCACTGTTTTGGTCACTTTCCAAGCCCTAATCTTTACCCGATCTCCTTGATTCAAGCTTGAATCGACTTTACTCCATTACCAACTAAGCGTTGAGTTAGAGTCTCGAGTTTCTAAATTTTGAACAAAAACTACTCCTGCCTAATTTATTGGAACAAAAACCAACTCCATGTTGAAAGTAGTTTCATGGAAGACACAAAATGAGCTTTTGAGTTGCATGTCTCCATCCAAAGAAATATTATTGCCCAGCTACTTTCTTCCCAATCGAGATGAATTAATGATCTGTTTTAGTTCTTTGCTCCAAGCATGTTCCGTTTGTCACATATGTAGGTATAATAGGAAGATTTGTTGATGAGCATTTATTTTGGGCATTTGTCGGGGCAAGGTCCGGGATACCACCAATTTATGGACAACATCGAGCGTCCAAAAATACTCCATATTCCAACACAATTAGGGGTGAGCATAATTTTGTAAAAATCGAAAATCAAATCAAACCAAATATTAATTAGTAATTTATTTCAGTTCCAAAATAGTTCAATCTAATTTTCAATAAGAATATAAATAAACCGAGATGCATGTTGATATTTTGGTTCAGAACCGAACTGAATTATCCAAAATAGCCAAATTAACTGAACTTTTCAAAATCTATATTTTATGTTAATTATTATGGAGGTATAAAATTTTGATGATTAAATTTTAATTATATAATATAATCTATACATGTAAAATTATTTATTAAATGATTATGTCTACTAAAATAATGTCATATTTTACTTAAATAATTAAATATTTTTTTGTTTCAATTATTTAGTTACCAAATTGAATTAACTAAAATATTTCCTTTCAATTCAGTTTGGTTTTACGAGTAGTACAATTCAGGTTCTCAATACCTGCCCCTAAACACAACCATTAGACACTGGTGATTGAGCTTTCAAAGTTCAACGGCTTAACATGTTAAAATCGCAGGATGGAGTCAAAGAATCAATCAAATACATAGGTGTAAAGAATAAATTAACCTTTGGATACACTTTTCGTAATTTTGTAATATGAATATATATATATATATATAGAGAGAGAGAGAGAGAGAGAGACAATTGGGTGCGCCCGGGGCAGCCAGGTGCAGAAAATTTTTTTGCCCCAAACTTTGATCTGGGTTGTCTGATTACAAGGATGACTCAGATCTATTGTTTTCAAAAAAAAAACTAAACTTCCCCTAATGACACTAGCGGCCGCCAAACAGCCATGTCTGGGGACCCCTAAGATCTGGTCGTACAACCAGGTGGCGAACGGACCTGGTCGGTAGTGCCCAGATCCGGCCACGCAGCAAAAAAAATTACAAAGTTGCTGGCAAAAACCAGATCTGGCTGTCATTGGCCACGTCTGGCTACAAGTGGCCTTGCAAACTGTCGCCGCAGAAGCCCCTCCTCACCGCTCCCCCTTGACCCCACCGTCCTGTCACAGCCACCACCCATCCCCGCTACCCAAGACTCCCTCCTCTACCCCACTCCTCCCCCCTCCCCTGTTGCGAACGCCCCCCTCCCCCCTCTCCCCTCCCTGCTCCCCCTTGACCACACTGCCTACTCTAGATGCCCACACCCGCCACCTCCTCCTGTCACCCCGCCATCTAATTACAAGGACGGCTTGTCCTTCCTTCCTGCTCCACCTCAACCCTATCGTCCCACCGCGGTCACCACCCCTCCCCACCCCACCTCGACTCTGCCGCCCACGACTCCCTCCTCTATCCTACTCCCCCTTTCCCCGCCGCGAATCCCCCCCTCCTCCCCCTCTACCCTACTGCCCACTCGCACTGCCTCCCCACCGTCCGATTACAAGGACAGCTTGTCCTTCGTGCGGCTCACTCCGCGACACCTTATGGGCGGCAGCGATAACTAGATTTGGTCACTCCTTGAAAAAACAAAAAAATATTTCTGCTGCTGCCAGAGCTGGCTGATGTTGTGCCACACAATACTGACACCCCCACCCACTACCGACATTCCACCCACAACCTAGCCCCCCTTGTCACACACTGCCACGCACCACCGTCCCTCACACGGTCCATTGCGGCCAAGCCATGATATGGCCAGCACAGCTGCGTGGCAGCCATCGTGTCTGGCCACCCCGTGACTTTGGCCAATGGGCAGCCATACAAGGCCACCTGCGACCAAATGTGGTTGGCAAGGCAGCGCGATGGCCACCAACGTCATGGGGGATTTTAATTTTTTTAATCAACAGAATATATATGGATTGTCCTTGTAGTCAGACGACCCAGATTAAAGCAGGGGTGGGAATGCCTCCCCACATCTAGATGATAATGTAACGTCCCAAATCCGGTTCATGCTCGGGAACCGAACCAAAATGTTACTGATCCCGGTTGGTTCGGCTAACCCGAACCCAATTCGTGCAGATCTACTCTCGGTTTGTCAAGATGGAAGATGTCAATCGCATTGCATGAATGAATGCACAAAAACCTTAACATGTTACTACGTTGATGATATGACAAACAATTTACATACCAAAATAACCATGATAAAATTGATAAAATTCATAAAATAAAATGGATAGGGTCTCTCCTAAAAGTGCAATTAAGGGTCACCTTGTCTAATTAATATGTATAAACATTTATAAATATATCACTCATTGATATTCACACAAAATTCTAATATGCTGCATAAGGTATTCTGAATCTTGGATATCGACCCATCTATGCATTCTATTTACTTGTTGCATCCAATTCTTGGTCTTACTTGTGCACATTTAATATCTAACAATATTACTAAAACATATGAAGAAACATGTGAAGTAAAATAATATTACTTGTGCATATTTAATATTATATCATATTATCATACCTTACATTACATCACATCATTCTCATTATAATGACAATATCAACAAAACATTAACATTCTATCGTCTAACATGTGTGTGCAAGAGACATCACTGCTCCTCCATCCAAGCTGGCACATCCTACTCATGATTATCACCTACATATATTATTAAAACACTACAATCACAAGTGTTACTGATCCAAAATATAACTAATATCAAACTGGCTATGAAAGCAAACTGTCATATGAAAAAAACATTCATATACTTCACCAGAACTCTCTGAAGGGCACCTACAGAGGAGCCACAAGGTTGCAGACCCGATAACATCTCGAAGTAATTGCTCTGCTGATGCTGATGCCTCTCTCAGCATTTTCTCTTTTCATTTTCTAGTCCCTTCGGACTACTAGTATATCCTAAGCCCTCTCATTTCCTCCACAATTCCCCTGGCCTTGAGCAAAAGACCCAATACTCTCAGGTAGTCACCTTTAATACCCTTTGAACCACAAGTCTAGACATATGCTATACTAAACAGTGCCCGTAAACCTCTACGTTTCTTTGGGTGTGAGGAACTCAAAACCAGAGTTGTCAGGATCCCTTTAGATTGGAATAGCTTGCTCACTAATCTAGAGCCCGCTTTGACTGACACATGCACCCGCTCGTGGTACACGCGAGTTGATTTTCCCATCTATCGTCTCACTGAAAACTCAATAAAACTATATATATAGGTCTGGTAGGGATTTGTATAATAAGACTGAAGGCAACTTGTGGTAGATCTTATTTTCGAAAACATACTCGAGGGATCTCATCCTCGACGGTTACTAATCCAGAAAACTAATTGATTAAATTGGTCAGGTTAAGTGGGATCCGATAAAGTGTCACTTAGCTTGTCCTACAAGTAATAAAACAATACACAATAAAATAGAGCGTAAAACAAGAAACTAGTTTACAAGTCCTAAATGGACCTGGTAGAAGGTCCAATAATGTCCACGCACCTAGGTAGTGAGTTCATACTCCGTACCTACACATGAAATCTAAAAGCTAATGCCCATTCATGATGCATTTACACATCCTATAGCATACCCATATCAATCATACATCAATCACAAATAAGTTTTCCTATGCTACGTTGCATTAGACTATGATAATTACTTAGCTTATCTAATTAGTTCCTTAGCACTTGTTTTAATACACTTCAATCAAGCAAATTTCATATTTTTATTTCTAATAAAATAGCAAACTCGTCAATTCATTAATTCTATCATCTTGTGCTAATAATTATTACCCTTAATAAATTAAGTTGGAGTTATTTATATCTCACGTCATTGGTAGTCAGCGACGGCTAGGGTTTGTCGCATGTCTCAGAGCTCGAATTTGGCACTCGATAACGTCTAAAGTTCAATCAGGTTCAACTAGATGAGTCCGGTGGAAGATCCGATTGGGATGGGCAGCACTAGGCTCTACTTCGGTCGGGAAAAGTCGTAGGAGGGTCGGTGATGTTGAGGCGGCAACTGGATGGGGGTGGCGCCGATCATTGGCGGCATCGGCAACACGTAAAGAGGTGGTGTCAAGGGTTTGGTATATAAAAGATGTCGGGGGGAGAAGACGAGTTGTTGGGAAGGGGGGGTGGGGGGGGAATGAGTAGTCGGGAGAGAAAACGAGTGGTCGGGAGAAGAAGACAAATGGTTGGGGGGAGAAGACGAGTGGTCAGGGAGAAGGTCAGGGGTCATCTAGTAAATAGAACTTGATTTGACTCCGACTTCAGTTAAAAATAATAACTAACTCGTCATAATTTCTAAACAAATCAAGAAAAATAGGGGAAAATCTCATAAAACATAATACACACCATAACATTATAATGATATGCTCTATAACTAATAACTCACCCAAAATGCCCGTAACGCGTCCTAATGCGTCATGCGGCCTAAAAAAATAATTCTACGATCTAACACTAAAATAAATAAAGAAAATTTGGGCGTAATCTCATATATTCTTATAACTCATTCTGTAAAACCCACGATTCGAGTTAGGGTTTTATATTCAGAACCGGTCGGGTCGACCAATATTTTTCTAGTCGAGTCAGTTTCAGAGCACGTGTACTGAGCCGACGCCGATCTCGTGCATGAGCCATGAGGGTCATGTGTACCCAAGTATATGATGATAACGTCATGAACACAGCAGAAAAGAATGAGTTATCAGAATATATGAGAGTATGCAGTTCATTCTTTTTATTATGATATATAATGGATCGTAGAATTAGTTTTAGGCCGTTTACCGCGTTAGGACGCGTTACGGGCATTTTGGGTGGGTTGATAATTCTAGATCATATCATTATGATTTTTTTGGTGTTGTTTGATTTTATGGGATTTTCCCATATTTTTTGGAATTTGTTTACGACTTAAATATTATTTTTGACTCGAGTCGTAGATGAGTCAAGTAATATTTACGACTTTGCCACCACACACCCCCGTGCGCGCCCTTCTTTTCTTCCCCAAACCCTTGCCCGCCGCCGCCGCTGTCGGCACCGCCCGACCATCGATCGATGTCGCCCAGCTCGGCAACGACGTTGCCGTGCTGCCCCGACCAGGTCCGGCCCCCGTCGGACTACCGCAACGCTAGGAAGCCACGCTGCGACGCCGCGCCCTCGTTGTGCTTCCGTCGCCGATTCCGCCGCCGGCGACCAGTGCCGCTGCGATCGGTCGGTCGCCTCAGCACCCTCAGCCTTCCAGCGACCTTCCCCGACCGGAACGGAGGCCATCGCCGCCGTGGCCGGCCGGATCTAGCCACCATCACCGCCGACTCTGTTTTATGCATTTTCCGGGGAGTCGCCACCTCCGTTGGCCGCGTCGACCTCGTAGATGAGTCGGGCTCGCCGAGCCGGTTCCGAGGGTACCCAACACGACCACTTTTCGGCCAGTAGACGCCACCGGCGATTGTCGCCGGAAAACCACCGGAAGCCGCCGAAAAACCGCCAGTAGCTGCCAGAAAACCGTCGGAAAATCAGAATTTCTGGAATTCGCTGGAATTCACCGGAACTTCCGCGGAGCTCACCCAGTTGGACTCGATCGAACGTCGGACGCCGATGAGCGCCGAATTGGAGCTCCGAGACGCGCGACGAAGCCCTAACCGTCGCAAATCGCTGACGACGTGAGGTATAATTACCTCCAATTTAATTAGTTAAAATTGAGATGATTGTTAGCATAACATGCTACAATTGAGTAGTTGTCATGATGAATATTAGCACAGTATGCTAGATTTGATTAACTGTTATGAGTAATGCTAATTATGAGTGAAGGGATGATTGTATGATTTGAGTAATTGCGAATGAATAGTAAGTGATCTAATGAGGTAGATCGAGTCTCAGCATGATAAGTGATCTAACAAGATGAAGTAAATATGAGCATGCTAATCTAGTGTGATGTAAAAATACAGTAAAATTGTTATGAATAGGATTAGTTAGAATTATTTTTCATACTTACAATTATTTGATTGTTGATTGATGTTTATTGAGTTTGATGCATCATTTAGTTAGTGGGCGTTAGTATTTAGTTTTGATGTGTAGGTACGGAGTAGGAGCTCGCCGCCTAGGCACGATGACACGCTTGGAGCTTCTACCAGGTCCGTTTAGGACTCGTCTAGTTTTACTCTTTTCTATTGTATGTTTGTTTTAATGCCTACAGGACGAGTTAAGTGGCGCTTTATCGAATCCCAATTAACTCGGGCCATTTAACCGAATAGTTTTCCGGATTAATAACCCCTCGAGGATGAGATCCCTCGAGGATGATTTCGAAAACAAGATCCACCACAAGTTGCCTTCGGGCCTATTATATAAATCCCTACCCAGCCCTATATATATATGTAGTTTTCGCGTTTTCAGTGAGACGAGAGATGGAGAAATCGACTGCACGTACCATGCAGAGGATGCCGTGACAGTCAAAGCGGGCTCTGGATTAGTGTCAGCGGACTGTTCCATTCCCGAGGGATCCTGACAACTCCGCGTTTGAGTTCCTCACACCCGGAGAACGTGGAGGTTTACGGGTACTGTTTAGTACAGTGCATGTCTGGACTTGTGGTTCAAAGGGTACTAAAGGCGACTGCCTGAGAGTACTCGGCCTTCGTGCTCAAGGCCAGGAGAAATATGGAGGTAAGGAGAGGGCTTAGGATAAAGTTTTATGAGAAGTACTGAAAAGAAGTGTCGAGAGCGGCACAGTACCAGCAGCAGATCAGTAAGTTCGGGATGCTACCGGGTCTGCAGCCCAGTGGCTCCTCAGTAGTGCCCTTCAGAGTGTTCACGTGGAGTATATGATATTTTCTTTCATATGAGAGTTTGCTCTCATAGCCAGCTTGTTATAGTTATTTTATTTTCCGGACCAGTAACACTTGTTACTGACGTGTTTTTATACTATATGTAGGTAATAATCATGAATTGGAGGAGCCAGCTTGGACGGAGGAGCAATGAGGTCTCGTACACACACACATGTTAGATTTCTGAATGTTTAATATTGAGTTGTTATGTTATTATATTGTGAATGACATGTTCAGATGCATGAGACATAATAGAATGTGAACATGATCAGAGATGCGCAGTGGAAGCATGGTGGGTTGAAAACCCAGCTTCAGAATGAATTCATAATATGTTAGATTTTGTGTGAATGAAATCATGGATGCATGTCGTATATATATATATATATTTGATATATATTATTTTGACAGGGTGGGCCCATAATTGCATTTTTAGGGGAGACCTTGTCTGTTTTATTTCAGAATTTTTATCGTAATTGTAATGGTGTGAAATTTAGGTTGCACGTCATCCATGTAGTATCATGTTAGGGTTTTATGCATTTATCCATGCATGACAAGTCGTATCTACATCTTAAGACGTCGAGATTGGATCCGCACGAGTTAGGTTCGGGTTAGCCGACCTAACCGGGGCCTGTAACATGCCGGTTTGGTTCACGAGTGTGAACCGGATTTGGAGTGTTACACATTCTATTGTTGTTGTACTGACGTTATCATCATATACTTGGGCACACATGACTCTCATTGTTCATAACACATATTGGCTCAGTATGTGTGTTCTGAAATTAGGCTGACTAAAAATAAAAGTTGAATCGACCGATTCAAACTATAAAACCCTAACTCGAGTCACGACTTTTACAGCGAAACACTTTACATATATATATATTTATATATATATATATATATAGGGGTGATTGCATGAAAAATTTCCTCCAATCACCTTTAATATGGGCCGTCCAATTAAATCGACGGTCCAAATCTATTTTTCAAAAAAACCCTAAATCACCTCTTTCGCCATGGCTGTCGCCACTGCAGCTCGTCACCATGGCCGGTGCAACCCTCAGCTCCCCTGCACAGACGCCGACAAGTTCTTCATCCGCTTCTCCTCCGATGCTGATGCCATCGCTACCCCCTTCACTCGTGCCTCCCCTGCACACCCTCTGCAGTGACCTCACCATCCGCACCTTCATTGTCATGGTTGGCGTGGCCTTTGGCTCCCCCCCCCCCAGCATCGACAAGTCCCTCTCCGCACTCCTCGATCGAGGATGTCATCGGCGCCGCAGGCGTGGGTACAATGAGGAAGAAGGGCGGCGGCCTCCATAGATATGGAGGTTGACGGGCAGAGGGCGACGGCGCCACGAGTGTGGGCACGGGGTAGGCGCAGGGGTGGGCGTGGCAAGGATGAAGTGCAGCGGCCTCCGTGGATTTGGAGGTTGACGATGAAGAGGAAGGGCGACGGTGTTGACGCGGGTGTGACCGTGGCCATGGGCGTGTGCGCGGGCACAAGCAGACCCTCAAAGTCAGGGTCTTTGAGGTCACATGGAGGACGATGAGGGTGGCGGCGGTGGCGGGGGAGCATCAGGACATCAAGGATGGCATTGGGGGAGCACCTGGATGGCACGGCGGCGGCAGCATGTACGACAGGAGGGAGGAAGGGTTTTTAAAAAAACGATCTTGGTCGTCTAATATAATCAAACAGCCCAGATTAGAGGTGACTCTGCAAGACTTAGAGGTCACCCTCAGGCTATCCAATCTATATGGATATATACTTACACCCAATCAAATGAGAAAACCAACTTATTTTCCTGGATGAACAGAGTATTCAATGCCCATTTCGAAGGAGAAAAAAATTTTGAGGATCAAATACATGCTAACATGGTTTGCAAGATATTATAATGCTTTGATTGATTTTGATCTTTTTATTTAGATCGTAATACTGTAACTTTAATGGTATAAGATGAATAAAATTTCTCTACATCCATCAATGTGACCTGAACTCAAATAGTCATACTACAACGAGAGGGTAATGTGGTCAGATTCATGGATGTATCACAGTTAGTTGTAAATTTCCTATGTTTGACTAATCGTTTATTGATAGCCCATCTTCACATAATATGTGAGCGAACTCGTACTCATGGGTACTCTCATCGGTTGTCATCATCACCTGTATCCCACAAGAGTGCTTGATTGTGTAAGAGAGAGTTCAGATTGTACCCATGCATAAGCAGAATAAGTGATGAAATCACCAAAAATAAATACAGACGAAAGCGTTAATGTGCCCTACAACAATGACATCAAATCTCTGAGAGCAAGTAGGTAGATGACAAAGAAGAGGGGTGAAATCTCAACCAAAAAACGGTGGTGAAATCTATGTTAAGATAGTCCACATCTATACCAGAATTGAAAGGAAATATCCATGTTCATGTGGCTATAAGCTAACTACAATCACTAGTCATTTCAAATAACCAAGGTAATAATATAAGCAACACAAGGATTCATAATTTGCAATTAATTGCAGGACTGATTTCCACAAAAACTAAATAATTAGAATAGCATTCGAACAGATAAACTCATCAAGAAAATCACACAATAGTTTAAAATAATTGTATTCAGCTGCTTCTAGTTCCTTGGTTTCTGCTCATCGGGATAAAGGCAGGAGAAAGAGAGATTTTCGTCGTTTGTGGATCACTCGGATACATGCTGTAATCCATGGGGGTAGGGTATCTACTGGTTTATTAGCTAAATGGCAATTGACACATACAATATGTCTAGTTGCTTCTCATGGATTTTCATAACCCTGCTGCTCAAAAAATCGGATAACTCCCACCGGAGTTGTAGCAATGAATTAGGGGAAGGGGAAAATCCGCGCTTGCATTTGCATTCACTAAGCTCAAGTATATTTGTATACATACAAGCATATTTATAATGAATCACTTTACAAAAAACTCACTTCATCGCGATGCAAATTACGAATCAATATCAACAATCTCACATTTAAAATACTTCCCATTACCTCTAGTGATAGGGAAGGGCACCTAGCGGAGTCTTCAACCCATTGTATAATGTATGGCAGAGCACAGCATCAGCAGATACCAAAGAATGGCAGGGAAATCTACTTCGACTTTCAGTAGCATTGATATAATATTTCGTTCACCAAATGCTTATGTGAAGACCAACATGCAGATCTAGTATCCAGATGAAGACACTAGAACATTGTGTTCACTCAACCTCTTTTGGAAATTTGTCAAACGCTTCTGCAGATTTGATATCCCTTCAGCTTTCTGAGAAAGAATGGTGTTCAGTCTGGATATATAGTCTTCTAGTTGGTTGCTGGGCTGATCTGCTTCTATCAGTAAGTTCATCTCCTGTTGCAACAACGTATGCATATCAGCATCAATAATGCACAACATTTTGAAGCTTGGAACGAAAAAGTAAGAGGGCACTAACCTCCCTAACAATGTTTATCGTATCTTCCACTTGCTTTCTGTGTGCAATTACAAGATCCTCTTCTTCCTGACATAAGAATGAAAGACAAAGAATGTTAGCTCACACTTGTTGCAATGTGTTAGCAAGATGTCAAGGAGCTAGTACCTGTAATAAGGCATTCAATTCATCATCTGATCTTGAAACATTTCTGCTAACATTTGTTATACTTTTCCATGTATTTTCACCTTCATACTTCCTGGACTTATTTTCAGAAAATGGAAGCAACTGTGTTTCTGGCTTCCCCTTCTCCCGGTGATGGTTATCCTGCTCATAACACTTCCCACCTTTAGTATAACTCTCACTTGTTGGCCCCATGAACCCACCAGAATATAGAGAACCGTATTTTTCCTCATCTTTTCCAGAAAGTTTATTTACCAAGTTGAAAGGAAGAGAATTATCATATACATTTGGTTTGGACCACCCAATTTTGTCGCTATCAGTGGACATATCCTCATCAAAAGGAGAAACAGTGGGTGTAACTAAAGGCAAGGGTAAAACAGTTGAGTCTCTGAGATTCAAAGTTGAATAAAGGTCTTTCTTAGGGTTGTTTCCCTTGGAAAGACTTTTCACCCTATATAGAAGAAAGAGAAATACATCATATTTCAAAACTACTGACAACATATATGAACGTAAAATTATGCATGAGGCTTTGGCCATCACCTATCAGCGTATCTTAATGTGTTGAGGGTGTGCTCGCATGAACCTGAGTTTGGAGAAATGCATGATATCATAACAGTTCTTGAATCACCAACAAAGGAGTCTCTCAACACTTCTGTGAGTTTGCTTCCTCGAAAAGGAATGTGACCCTGGTCATTGTCCAAAGCACGAATACACTCCTTCAATGCAAGCAAACTTTTGTTTATCTCAGCTCCTTCCATCCTGTAACCGCAAATTAGCACTATGAGGCAAATATACTAGAACTAAAACATGTACAAGGCAAAAAATATTAGCTCATCATTACGTGTATGTAGTATGACCTAAGAATATACACCACAATCCCTTTGATTTGATATTTGGAAATGATTACACCATACCCTGTCTTCTTATTTGCTATCTGCTAAAAATCACCATTCCCTAAGTACCACCATCACAGATGAAGACAATAATACCATACCTTGTCTGCTTATCATTGTCTGTTGTATCTGCACCACGCTCACTCCCAGCAAGATCTATAAAAGATAGCTTCCCAACTAAACGAGCAGGCTTTGATTCACTTCCATCAGCTGACCTCTTGACAGCAAGCTGCAATATTGCATGTGACCGTGAAGATTCTTCATTTGCACCTGTTGTTCCAGTACTTCTGGAGGCATTACCTTTGTCTATGAATTCCCGTATAGCTTCCACATCTGACACTCTGTACTCTTGCAAGCCAACTATACATACTTGTTGTTTCCCATCTTCCCTCATGCAGAGTTTTCTGAGGAAGATTTAAGTTAGAAAAGCTACAATTGAGCTGACAATGCCAAAGTAAAACTAACCACAAACGGCATGTAATACCAACATACCTCTTATCATTCAGGAGATCAAACAGTTTTCCTCCATATATTTCAAAGAAACTGACAAACAACTGAAAACCTTGATTGCTGTAAGTTTGACGCATCAAAGATAGAATATCTTCGGAGGCCTTAAGGGGTAAAGGCTGCATGGTATAAGTCTTTCCACTCCCTGAGGATCAAGCATAAAACAAGATAAAGATTAAATAAACTGGAACAAGTTTTTAGTTGCAGTTTCAAGCAGTTAGAAACACAAAAAGCAATTAACTCACTACTAAGAGGTTTTGCCTGACCTGTTTGACCATAAGCAAAACAAGTTCCTTTCGTCCGTTGAAATATGCAGGGAACAATGGGAGCAACAGTCTCATGATACACCTAAATGGTCAAATAAGTTCTAAATTACCCAACGGATTGAGATTCATGCAAATCAGTATTTATTCTGCTTTCTACTAACTTTGTCATTCGACACGTTCTGATCCAACACTGCATCAAATGTGAACTCATGCTTCTCAACATACTCAGTTAAGTCTACCTGCAGTTTTAAACCAAGCACAGTCCTGTCTCAATGATATAACCTCACACATAATGGCCATTGGCCCAAACTTCGTTACGGTCAGAAAAATTTTATGAAGAGGAAGACTAATTGTGAGTTCATTAGGACAAATTTAACAACATTAGGAATCATTGCATTATAAAAGAAAGTCCCCTCAACTAGAGCAAGATATATACGAATATACCTTTGGAAATGCTACAATGTCAAATTCCAATTGAAGAACATAAAAGAAGAGTTTAAGTTTAAAAAATCAGAAGTAGGATTATTAAGAGCTACTTATTGCGGGATAAAGAAGTGCTTTTGAAAAAGGCTGATGACCATAAACAATTACTAACAACTTGTAATTGAGAAGTAAATTCTCTGTAAGTATTTCCACCAGTGATTTAGTATGCGTGGGATAACCATTGGTCCCATGGCAAGTTCAAGTGTAACTTCCAAATTGGTTCATCAATACTGCTCCTACTTCTCCATGTTTGGCCCTTCTGAGAAATAAAATTATTGTGAAGCATGAAAGACCAACGACTTGTTCAAAGGAAAGGGAAAGCATTGTAAGAGTGAAACCTCATTTGTTAAATTCTTCCTTTTCAGGTCATTTTTAATCTGTTAGATCCATCAATATGGAAAACCAAGAGGTCATAAATTATTATTACCTACAAATCACCGTTTGCTATTTTCTCTTACTCCTATCATGAACAAGTATTTCTTTTTCAGTGAAACTTGATGGACAAGTGGTATATAGGAAGGACTTAACAAATTTCAGAAGTGCAAGCAGTTTAGCTGCCAAAGTAAAAGCTTGCATCAAAGGAGACTACCGAATAACCAATTTTTGACTTGATAAAAGATTATCACACTAAGCATCACAATAAGGAATTGCAGTTCAAAATAAATTCAATAAACTATCATTTGCTCACAAACCTTTAGTTTGGTTTCATGAACAGTGAGGGAATTTGAATGCGGCTCTGTTGCTATAATGTCTTCATCTTTCTTTAATATCTCTTTCTTGTTTAGTGGCCGCTTTCGCACCTGAAATGAAATGCACCATCTGGACCCAATGCTTGCACAAAAGCAAAGTGGATAAGACTGGACAATAACATACCACAACTTTTATCTTAGCAGCGGCTGCAGATTTTTCCTTGTCAGTTAAAAGGCCTTTAAGGAGATTGTTTTCTGGGAGTGCATGGCATTTGTTCATCTGCTTGGACATAGGAAAGTTTGCCTTTGAATCTTTAATGCTCCTCCCACAATTCAAGTTGTAGAAAGGATTTCCATCATATATCTTTGGCACAGGCATCTGGCACCAAAAAAATGAAACAAAATATTCAATAGAGAATTGTTTGCCTTTATATCTTCACAATCTTGTCAGTTCCTTCTTATCACATTTATCATGTCAATCCTCGAAGTTTTTAAATGTATAACTTTTGTTCCTCCTGTTAAGATAACTCTGAAAAAAATGTGACTAAATACTAACACCTTTAGATTTTATAATCTTTTTTCCCCTTTTCTAAACCCTGTATGGCACGTAGAAAGGCTTCTGCAAGTGCAGAGTCCAGGGCCACAAAGGGTCTATTGTGGCAGCCTTACACTTAAATTCCAAGACAATAAATAAAACACCAATTATAACCACAGTTCGTGTCCCTGAAGTTTGTTAATTATTTTATTTTATAGAAATATATCTATGTATTCAAACAAGCTAATGATGAATCAGCTCTGATAGGAAATGAGAACTACATAAAAAATTTAAGAACATTAGAAAAAGTGAGGCCAACGGCCAAATCCACAAATCCAGGTGACTTGACGGAGGCAGAGCAATATCATCTACCAGACTTCTCCAACTAAAACTCGGGTTCGATTGTACTTAGCCATAATGCAAATGATAATGGACGTGGAGGAGATTGAGTAGAAACACAGAGTTAAGTAGCAGTCATGTTCCAATTGTTTTCATCAACTTTACAAACCAGGAAAAGGAGAGGATATTCACACGAGAGACATATAAAGCTCATAAGTAAATTGTCATTAAGTTTTAGGGATGTGTAACGTCAGAAGATAATAAGTGCCACAACCATGCATTAGTAAAGTAAGATGCAAAACAAAGAGATGGAGTCATATAACAACAAAATTAGAAGCTCGAATCTGTCCAAATCTTTCCATTGTACCACTATTAACTAACTAATCATACAAACTCTAATCGCTCTGAATTTTCCAAATTTCTAAATTCAAAATTCTTCACATTGTGCCAAACTCGATATATGCCAAATCTTCTTATCCTGCACATATACTCTAGTCACTGTGAATTTTCTAAATTTCTAAATTCAAAATTCTTCACCTTGTGCCAAAATAACTCTTTTAATTCTTTTCCGATATATTCAGAATCTTCTTATCCTGCACATATACTATAATCACTGTGAATTTTCTAAATTTCTCAATTCAAAATTCTTCACAATGTGCCAAAATAACTATCTGATTCTTTTTTGATATATTCCAAATCTTCTTCTCCTGCATATATACTCTAATCAATGCGAAATACATGAAAAAAAAGTCTCATTCCTGCATTCAAATCTTCTACCGAACAAATAAAGCCAGGCATATCAATAGATCGAATCAGGTGGGCAAAAAAGAATTAGTTGAAACACCAAAATTGCAAGCAACACATTTGTTCCGTCAAATTACGAGACGTGCTCACATCGGGGAGCAGGTCGGTATCAAGTGAGTGGAGATCCAAGAGCCCCGGGCTCAGCTCCCCCTGCGCGACGAACTCCTCCCCGTTCCTCCTCTGGCTCGACGCCCTCGAGACCACCGGCGGCGTCGACGGCTCCGAGACCAGCACCTCCCCGCCCCGCTGCGAGCTCCGAAACATCCGGGAGAACTCCTGCACCGCCAAAACCCCCCGATCGATCATCCCCCCCGACTCAAAATCAAGATCAGAAACAGAGAAAAAAAAATGAGAGAGGAACGCGGCGAAAGAAAGGGACCTGAAAAGGAGGAGGTGCCGCGGGTTGTTGCCATTTGGTGCTGGCGGCGTCGAGGAGGTGGTCGGAATAATGGCGGTGGTGGCTACCACCGCCTCCGCCGCCGCCGCCGTTGGATGTGGATCGGTGCACCGGCCTGCCGACGGCGCTCATATTGGGGAGGTGGAGAGTGAGCGACGGGTGCGTGCAAGTAGTAAAGAAGAGGTGGTGTGGTCGAAGAGCTTATTAACCATAACAATAATAATAATAATTAATAAGAGAGGGAGAGAAGTGTTGTGCTTTCAAAGTTTGAAAAGGAAGAGCGGGCAGGAGGGATGTTCCATCTTCTTATATCTATGCTGACTCGTTGGCCCCGCGACCCATCTCATCTCATCTCTATAAATTCTAACTGTCGCACTTATGAATTTTTTAAAAATTATATTCCAATAATATTTAAAATTAAATTAATAAATAAGAGTAATGTTGTAGATTGATGCCATGTTTATTAACTTTTAATGATTTTATTTGCTTCGTATATGCAGATAGCATGTTTATTACCTTTAATATTTATCTGACTATTTATAATAAATGATCAGGTTTGAAGAGGTAGATGCAGTTATTTAACTACTCAAGCTATATAATAATAAATTATTATAAACAGTGAAGCTAAATTAAAAAATATTTTTAAAATAGAAAATAAATGTCGGTAATTCTTTGATAAATATTAGTTTACAAATTAACAAAGTATTTATCTTCTGAATTAAAATTAGTAAATTAAAAATCTGGTATTGGATCCACCACTTTTGTACCAAACTTTACTATTTATTCTCAAGTACCATATTATTAATTTTTCAAAATTTTATTAGGTTTGGTCAGGTCGTATATCTAGCTTAGTCGTACCAGTAAGTATTCCTATATATACTACTAAGTAATTACCCTGCATAAAATTATTATGGTGCGCTGTCATCTTTTGGCAGCGCACCATACGCTGCAAATCTGGGCCATTGGATTGCGATCCAATAGCCCAGCGCACCTTGCCAAAATACCCCCCTCCCACACTCCGCCGCCCGCCCCTGTCATCCACTCGAGCCCTGCCGCGGCCCATGCGGCCGACCCCCGTCGCAGCCCGCCCGCTGGCATCCCTGGACCTCCCCAAGCAGTCGCCCCTCGGCGGCTGCCCCTCCTTGGCCCACCGACCCTCCGCCACTGCAGATCCACCCCCCTCCCACCCCTTGTACCCGGCCCCCCGCCCCCCGCCCCCACCCCCGCCACCACCATCCGCCACCACCCCCCACGCACCATAGCATAATTCTTACCTTGCGAGATGTCACGGGACACTTATAAAAATTTATTAAAATAATGTAATATTATATTCAAAGTTAAATTAATAAATAAACAATTATAAATAGGGTTGATGTTATCAATTTATGGTGTTGATGTCATGTTTATCAATTTTGAATACTTGTCTTATAAATCGATATAGTTATGTTTATCAATTTTTAATGATTTTGTTTTTTTTACATACACTTACAATGAAAGTCAACGTCATAGATGTCAATATTTTTGTGTATTATATGGTAATGTCATGTTTATCAAGGTTGTATGCCTAGCTAATGGGTGTAGTCATGTTTATTAATTTATCATCACGAGCATGTTTATCTTATGAATATCATTGTTTATCAATTTTTCATGATTTTATATACTTATATTATATGTGAATGCCTTGCTGTGTTCGTGTATTATATAGTATATATCATACTTGTCAACTTTATATATTTATCTTAAAAATCAGTATAATAATGTTTACCAAATTTTCATGATTTTATATATTGTTTATTAATTTATATACTTATCTTATAAATGGGTATAATCATGTTTATTAAATTTTCATGATTTATATGTTTATCTTAATTATTCATGTCATGTTTATAAAATTTAAATGAGTTTACATCTTTATCTTACACATGGCTGCCAAGTTTATTAATTTCTCATGCACTGTGGGAGGCTAGAATTAACTACGCGTGAGGAGAAACCGTAACACAAAGAGAGTGAAAAAATCGTCTTGTTTTAGATAATGGTAAACATTTATCAATTTATGCATGCTTATCATATAAATGGGTGTATGCATGTTAAACAATTTTTCATGATTTGTATCATTATCTTACAAATATCATCTTTATCCATTTTTCTCTTACATATTATTGTCATATTTATCAGTTTTTTGTATATTATATGGAGCCAAAATTAATCACGCGTGAGAAAAACCAAAACAGGACTATACCACCTTAGCTGGGTCAATTAATGTTTCTTTTTAAAATTTTGATATGGATCATTCGATTATAAGGATGACCCAAATTTGATAAAAAAATAATAAATAAAATACCCCCACCACGACCATTTAGTACATAGTTAATAATAATATTTATTTATGATTTTATATGTATTTTGAGTAGACATGTAATATTATATATATTATTATATTATTTTATTGAATTGAGTTTGAGTCGAGCTATGAGTCGATTTTGAATTATAACCAAGTCGAGTCGAATCGAACACTGCATTGCTCAAACTCGACTCGTAGGATTCGAGTTCGAGCTCGAGCATTTAAATGTCGAGTTTCGAGTCAAGTCAAGTCGAGCTGAACACCAAATACTCACAAACTGGCTTGCTTAATTAACTGCCCTACTCCTTTCTCCATGGCCCATGACACACCCCTAAGGATTGAATCCCATACTCCTATAAATATTTGGCCCTTATTTAAAAAACATTCGGAATCTTACAGTTTGAAGATTTACGAGTTCTTAATTTTTATTGAATATGAACCGGTATTGTTTCAGGACGCTGGGACATACTTGCAGATGATCTGTAGATCCCTCATCCCTTGGGGGCACACACAATGATGGTTCATTGATTAGAGACATATTTAACCATAGCGTATATTATAATTTGGGTCAAAGATTTATTGTATCTAAGTGCTATAGCAAACCCATTAAACTATTTCACTAGTTGGTGTAAATTATTTAAATTAGTAATGTTTAAAAACATAATTGTAACAATTAAGTTAATCTCCTAAATTTAAATGATTTGCACCCAATAGACAAGTGGTATAGTGAGTTTGCCAAAACTTGCTATAGCGAATCTCTCGCCCTTAGTTTGCTATGGAAAAGAAATGCGTGTTAAAGTTTGTTTGCTTGTTTTTTTTGTCAAAGCTGTATGTTGTAGTTTTTCATGGTTAATGTAAGTTACTACCAATTTGTCGGTGTTCGTTGTCCTTGTCAATTTTCATCGCTGATTTGACTTTGAATAATACTGGTGCTGGGTAATAGGAAGAATAAAAATGTACAATAATAATTAGAAGGGGCCAAAATTGGAGGCAGGGTGGGGACCCGAGCTGCAATGGTTCCCAATTGTTCACTTGGACGGTGGCGGTTTCAAATTCAAGGGGGCGGGCATTTGGCCGGGAAAGATGGACTGCTGGGGCCTCGGTGAAGAATTTTGTTCAACACATGCACGTAGCATTCCCATGGTATTATCGGGTCCGGTTCGAATCTCATAACACCTAACTTATAAGAACCAAAACCTAAAAGATATTATTTTGGAAAAAAACTTAAAAGATATTAAAATGATGTTTATATATATATATAATTTAGTATACATAAATTATATTTTCAAATATAATATATTATATTATAAATAAAAATATTATCATTTTATATTTTTTATATAAATATGTAAAATTTGTTTAAATTTATTTTCGTATTTAATCAAGTTTCGGTTAGGTTTGGGTATAAATTTATATATATTCATGTTCAAGTTTGGGTCTTTGACATTAGATCAAGTTTGAATCCCTTAACATTTGGGTTGAACTGACCTTGTAGGTATTTGTCCTTTGAATGTTTGTTTGGTGACATTCTAATAATTGGTTTGTGCTTATTATGAAATAACTATTTATTTTTTCCCTTTCTTGGTAAGTTATTGTATACATATTTGTACATGCTGTAAAATTTGTGACTTGAGTTAGAGTTTTATAGTCGTTAGCTGATCGGTTCGAGTGTAGTCCGAGTCGGTTTAGCTTTTAAAAAACGTGTGTGGGGCCGAAGTCGACTGTATGTACGTGCTACGAGGGTCTGTGTATATCCAAGTATTTGATGATAGCGTCAGATACGCATTAGTAGATTGAGTTATTAGTATATATGAGAGTATATAGTTAATGGTTTTGTTTTTTTTTCATTTTGTAACCGTAGAATTATTTTAGGCCGAATAATGCATTAGGACGCGTTAGATCGTAATCGAATAAGTTATTAGTTATAGAACATATCATTTAGATGTCGTGGTGTTTGTTTTATTTTATGAGATTTTCCCCTCTTTTTGGATTTTTTTTAGGATTTGTTACAAATAAGTTATTATTTTGACTTAAGTTGGAGACAAGTCAAGTTTTATTTACGAAATGCCACGGGCCACCCAGAACATTTTCTTTCCCCCAAACCCTCGACCAGTGCTATTGTCGCCTCCTGTACCTACTATCAAAGCTGCCCCATCGCCGATCGACGCTGCCCAGCCCCGTTGTGTAGTCGCTATGTCATCTCGACCACCCGCGGCCATCGTCCAGCCGCCGCGATGCTGGAATCGCCCCACGATTGCACTGCTGCTCCCAACATGATTCTGTTGCCGTCTACGCCCTTCCACCACCACCGTGATGCCCACGCCCCCCCCCTTGACCTCCCCGACATTTCCCCCTACCTAGCGATGCCGCCAAGGCCAGCCGTGGGCCCAATCAGAGCGATCGACTGCCCCGGCCGAACTCGACGCCGCAGTGGCTGTAAAACCCGTGATTCGAATTAGGGTTTTATGATATGAACCGGTCGGTTTGACAGTTATTTTTAGAATTGGGTCAAGTTTTAGTTACAAGACGACCATTCATTTTTCTCACCAACCATTCGTTTTGCTCACCTAACCATTTGTTTTTCTCACCTGACCATTCGTTCTTCTCACCCTGACATCTATATAGTTCACACTTCTAACCCTGTCACCATTCACCCTTCTCACCCAACTTCTTTCTTCTTTTTCTTCCTTCTCTTTTTCCCACAATCCTCACTCAAGCCAGCCACAACCTCGTCGCCATCACCATATGATTGACGATTAGGTACTGAATAGTAGTTCACCGTTTAGGGGCTAAGACACGCTCAGAGTTTCTACCAGGTCCGTTTGGGACTCACCCTAATTTATTACTCAATTCTATCGTGATTTATTTTTATAGATTGTAGGACGAGTTGAGTGGTGTTTTATTGGATCCAACTTCACCCGAGTCATTTAATCGATTGATCTTCCGGATTAATAACCCTCAAGGATGAGATCCCTCGAGTATGTTTTCGAAAACAAGATCCACCACAAGTTGCCTTTGAGCCTATTACATAAACCCCTACCAAAACCTATATATATATATATATATATATATATATATATATATATATATAGTTTTCATATTTTTAAATAACCGTACTACACGAGCAAGCAAACGCCAGTCAAAGCCGAAACTACCAACAACCATGTTATGGGAGCGCCATGTGCCAATCGAAGACTAAAACTATTGACAACCATGTTATGCGAGCAGCATGTGCTAGTCGAAGACCAGAACTACCGACAACCATGTTATGTGAGCAGACATGTGCCAGTCGAAGCCGAAAATGCCGACGACCATGCTACGCCAGCGGGCATGTGCTAGTCAAAGCTGGAAATACTGACAACCATGTTGTGCGAGCGACATGTACTAGTCTAAGCTGGGAATACCGACAACCATGCTATGCGAGTGACATGTGCTAGTCTAAGCTGAGAATATCGACAACCGTGCTATGCGAGTGGGTATATAAATAAGAAAAAAAGGGCTTAGGATATAACAGTAGTTCTGAGGGACCAGAAAGTGAAATGAGAATATGTCGAGGCATCAGCAACAGTAGATAAGTTCAGTTAAAGATGATTTCAATTTAGTAGATACCCTTTAGAGATTTCATGATGTTTTCTTTCACATGAGAGTTTGCTCTCATAGTCAATTTGATATTAGTTATATTTTTAGACCAGTAACACTCGTTTCTGACGTGTTTTTATAATATATGTAGGTGATGATCAGGAGTAGGATGAGCGAGCCAGGATGGAGGAGTAGCGACGCCTCTTGCACACACATGTCAGACGATAAAATATTAATATTTTATTTATGTTGTCATTATATTAAGAATGATGTGATGTAAGGTATGACAATTAAATTTATATGATGTGAAAAGTAATTAGAATGTATAGATGGGTTGAGACTCAAGATTTAGAATAAATTATGTGGTAGATTAGAATTTTATGTGAATATCAATGTGTTATATTTATATATATTTATACATGTTGATTTGACAGGGTGAACTTTAATTGCACTTTTAAGGGAAATTTTGTCTGTTCTATTTTCGGAATTTATATCAACTTTATTGATTTATTTTGTTTGGTAAAATAGTAGTCATATCATTCATGTAGCAGCATGTTAGGGTTTTGTGCATTCATCCATACATAGCAATAAACATCTTCCATCTCGAGACGCCGAGAGTAGATCCGCAGGGTTGGGTTCTAGTTAGCCGACCTAACCGGGACCAATGACATTCCGGTTTGATTCCTAGCGTAAACCGGATTTGGGGTGTTACAATTTTGTATCAGAGAAAACTCTCAGTCGATTTAGTTGTAAGATATTTTCATAGGTGATGTGTGTGCAAAGATTGCTCCAAGTCTAGCTGGTAGGTATATGTTACTGTCCTTGTCTTTGATTTACAGATTTCTCACCAATACGTAGTATGACAGTATTTTCAGGATTGGTGAGACTAACTTGCAAGACTCAAATCAGGGATCTATTTCCTTCTCCTCCCAGGTATACTAGTCTTAGTCGTGCACCCAGTGAAACAACCTCTAGTAGGCCGAGATCCCAACCACTATCAGGAGAACCTAACGTGCATGTTTTGACCAGCCGCCGTAGTGCTCGTAGTCGCCAGACTGAGAGAGATGCAACCATTGCCAAACTGGTAGAAGCACAGAGGTAGATGCAAGAAAGCTAGGAAGAGTTCAGGAGAGAGCTCCATTAGATAGCCATCTCCATAGCCTGAGCTGAGAAGAGGTTGACAGGGGATGACAAAGTACGAGGAGAGGCCGCTTCTCTCATGGACCATCTGTCGTCGCGTCCTCCTCCATCAATGCATCAGAGGACCATTCCTACAGCTCCCCTAATCGCTCCTCTTCAAACCAGAATAAGTATTCACGGTAGTGGACCTACTGGAGTCAGTAATGGACAAACAGCAAAGGGTGGTGCACCGGCAGTGACAATATCATCGTTACAATAGTTTGAGGTAGATGAGGGTTCGAACATATCAGTAGATGTAATGGATGCTAGGTTCTGCCAGTATGAGCAATTTGTGAAAAATGGAGGACACTCTTTCTTAGGGGAGCTAGATGCAGAAGAGGTTATCCTATAGATTTCATCATCGATTGGCGTATTTAAGAGTATGGCATGCATTATAGAACATCATATCACAATTATCACAAGAGCACTCCAAGATGAGGCGAGAATATGGTGGGATTCAGTCATTGACTCCACTTTTGCATTACCTGGGAAGAATTCATAGCTGAGTTTGACGAAAAATATTCCCCCCACCCCCGAATGCTAGAGAGGTTTGCATCGAACTTAGCACCGACTGAGCGATGGAGGATCGAGTGTTTTTATGAGGGTCTACACTATGAAATTTATGTAGCACTAGTTGACAGAACATGTGTTACCTTTGATGATGTGGTTCGAGCCGTATGTGAGACAGAACGAGTCTTGGCTACTCGACCTCGCCAAAACCAGGATCAAAGACAACAGCACGCTCGTCCACACCAACCTAGTCAGGGGGCATAATAGAGGTGCTGAATAGATGCTCCAGTCGCAATGAGAGCTATAGTTGGACAAGTTCAGGAAGGTGGTTACCCAGCGTGCAAGATGTGTGGACGCAACCATAAAGGTGTATGTAGAGCCGGTACTGATGCATGTTTTAGATGTAGCCAGCCAGGACATCATGCTATAGCTTGTCCAATGGCTTAGCACCAACATCCTGCCCTTCCAGTATCGACACAACAATTAGCTCTCCCAGCATGCCCACAGCAACAACAACAGAGAGGCTGTCAGGGCCAAGGTCAAGGACAAAGAAGTGGAGGTCACAATCCACCGAGACAGTAGCAGAGGGGCTAGGGTCAGAGAGGTATCATGGCTGCAGTGGTAGGACAGGCCAGGCAACAAATGGCCAGATAGCAACCACCGACAGCTGAGAGACTGACGGGCCCACCAAGTAGTCATTTATTTTGTCCTAAAGAAGAATAGAACTTAACATGGTTTAATTAAATTCATTTCAACCTCTTACTCTTTTATTCAATTGGATTGTTTGAATTGTCAAGTTCTTTATGCTAAGAGTAGATTGATCGTCTATTTCTTAAATCATGAGGTTTAATTAGATTTTAGGAGAAATTAATTAGATTAGTTATTGATAATTCATCATAAGACGAGTCTTTTGACTTATTGTCGTTGAGGTAGGGAGATACATAACACCGTATGCGATTGTAAGGTAAATCTTAATGCGTTACTCTGTTGATTAATCAATTATCACCGGGAGGTAGAAATTGAGGCAAAATAATAGAAGTATGAAGGAGTGGGAGCCACCATGTAATATAATTATCCTAGATCGACACTCCGAGGGAATAGAAAAGAAGAGTAAGATGTGATGAAGATTAATTTCATGTTAAGGGAAATTCAATTGTAGAATAGAATTTATCTTAAACTAAAAATCTCTTTTTATTGTTTTTTTGCTCTTAATTCTATTTTCTACTATTAACATAAGTAAATTTATCTCTTTGTAGGACGATACTTGTTAATTTATCATTATATTACTTGTTTCGACCATGTATACTTGGGCGTCATTGAAATTATTCAAACATATCAACAGGTGAAGGCTGAACGTGTGCACCCCGATGGAACCTTACAACCATTGGAGACCCCAGAGTGGAAATGTGAGAGTATAGCTTACGATTTTGTGGTGGGTCTACCTAAGAATCATCAGCAGAGAGACACAGTATGGGTAATAGTGGATCGACTAACGAAGTCTGCACATTTTATCCCTATTGGAATGGATTACCCATTATCCACTTTCGCGACCTTATATAGGGATGAGATAGTACGACTACATGGAGTTCCGTTGGAGATCATCTCAAATAGAGACCCACAATTTACATCCCGTTTCTAGAGAGCTTTTCATGAAGCCATGGGCACAAAGTCGAAGTTCAGCACTGCCTTCCACCCCTTGACAGATGGGCAGTCTGAAAGAACTATTTAAATTCTTGAGGATTTGCTTAGGGCTTGTATGCTAGATTTTGGAGGCGATTGGGCAAAGCATTTGCCTTTGGTGGAATTCGCATACAACAACAGTTAATAGGTTAGCATTGGGATGACACCATTTGAAGCGCTATATAGTAAGCCGTGTAGATCCCTAGTGTGTTGGGTACAGGGCTGTGAGTAGATGATAGTTGGACCATAGATGATTCAGCAGACACAGGATGTAGTTATGCGGATTAAAGAGAGGATGAGGTCAGCTCAGGACCAACAAAGAAGTTACATTGACCAACACCGACGTGAGGTTCACTTCATGATCGGAGAACATGTCTTTTTGAAGGTTTCACCAACCAAAGGAAACATGGGGTTTGGTATGCATGGGAAGCGTAGCCTGCGGTACATAGGGCCATTCAATGTTCTAGAACGTGTAGGTCAGGTGGCATATCGCCTTGCACTGCCTCCTCACCTATCAACCATACACCCAGTGTTCCACGTGTTCTTATTGAAAAAGTACCACCTAAATAACTCCTATGTTATCAGCTTCCAAGAGATAGAGCTTCATCCTGACTTGACATATCCAGAGGATGCGACAAGGATCGTTGATCGTCAAAGTGAAGACCCTCAGATGTAAGCAGGTTCCCTTAGTACGAGTGCAGTGGAATCAATGAGGAGTTAAAAAAAATCTACATGGGAGCGCGAGGATGAGATCAGGGGAGGTATCCTAAGTTGTTTGAACAACCAGCTTCTGGACTAGGTGCTCCAGCTTCCAACCTCAATTAAAGTTTGCAGTATTATGTTTGACACCTCCTTAATTTAAAATTCAGGGACAATTTTTATAAGGAGGGAAGGTTGTAAAACCCGCTACTCGAGTCAGGGTTTTATAGTCGTTAGTCGGTCGGATCGACTGTGGTCCGAGTCGGTTCAGCATCAGAACACGTGCATGGGGCCGAAGCCGACCATGTGCACGTGCTATGAAGGTTCGTGTATACCCAAGCATTTGATGATAGCGTCAGATATGCATCAGCAGACTGAGTTATCAATAGATATGAGAGTATATAGCTAATGTTTTTGCTTTTTTCATTTTGTGTCCGTACAATTATTTTAGGCCGAATAATGTATTAGGACACGTTAGATCATATTCGGGTAGTTATTAGTTATAAAGCATGTCATTTGGATGCCATGGTGTTTATTTTATTTTATGGGATTTTTCTCGATTTTTTTGAATTTTTTTAGGATTTATTACGAGTAAGTTATTATTTTTGACTCGAGCCCGTAAAACCCTTATTTTTCTCCTTATTATATTTTCGAAGACGAAAATTCCCAAACTAGTGAGATTGTAAAACCCCAAAAATAATTAGATTATTTTATTATGGGTTTTATAAATCTTAGAACGAATCATAAATAGTATTTAATTAAATTAATTCTTAAGGGTAAATATCATCAATTATCAATTATTACTTTTAGCGTATCAGTATAGTGGTATTTATGGATGGTTTTAAATAATTTTTATTTATTGAATTTTTGGGATTTGGAGTTGTGAGTCCAATTTGACACCCATTCGAATTAATTCAATGGTCAATTTTTTTGACTTTTCGTTATCACACAAATAATATAGTTATGAGTAATTACGTTCTTTTCTATAAAATTTAATGTAATGACTTCTTAAATTCCACACATATTCTTCTATATAAAGGAGAATTCTGTTGATGTTAAATGAAACATCCTCTTCATAGTTTGTGAGCACAATTGGGTTACAAAGGGAAGGCCTTAGAGAAGTTTCATTCATATTAGGATCGCGTGTCATAGCTGTAGGTGCCACATCACAATTCCAGGTTTGTATAATTACTCGAAATATTATATATTCATATTTGGGAGCCTTGGTCGGCCTGAGCCCACATTCGATCACCATATGTCGAGCGCAACCGGGGTCAAAGAATTGATTCTGTTCGACTCATTATGCACTTGTGATACCGAGAGGGTGAGTCAATGGCAAATATCGGTAACTACAAGCGGAGGGCCCCGTAGCATATGTGCACATACATGGGATTGTAGCTGGATGGGGTGGCCACCCCTCCCGGCATATTAAGAGTTTAACATAGGCTCATAATCACTAAAAGACTCAAATTCAGATGTTATGGCATATATTTACTTGTTTCTTCTAATTATATGACTTAGTATTTTTATCACTAACGTTGAATTGTCTCCACAGGTGTGAGCATTATGGAAGGATGGGTAAAGTCGGGACAACTAGAAGACTCTATTATTAGACTATTATTTTTTTCTTATATGTTGTTATACTTCCAGATTGTTTGCATGGCAGTGGGCTTTCGATTCGGTTCATGGGGATTAAATTATTCCGAGCATTTGTTATATTAAATTTTATGTCATCTGTTTATTTAAAATATTGAAAATTAATAGAAAATTAATTTATAAGACACTTAGTTTTGTCTAGTAACACTTGGCTTGTGGCTCAAAATGGGCGGGTCATTACAGAGCCAGAGTTGAGTCGAGTTTTATTTATGAAATTGCCACCGGCCACCCCAATCATTTTCTTTCCCCCCAAACCTCGCCGCTATTGTCGCCTCCTGTGCTTGCAGTCAAAGCCGCCCCATCACCAATCGACACCGCCCAGCCCTGCCGTGTCATCTCGACCACCCCCGGCCACTGCCAAGCCACTGCGACGTCGGATTTGCCCCACGATTGCGCAGCCGCTCTCAAAGGAATTCCGCCACCGTTAGCGTTGTTCTGTCGCCGCCGTGAAGCCTACGCCCCTCCCCTCGACCTCCTCAACATTTCTCCCCTACTTAGCATTGCCGATGAGGCTGGCCGTGGGCCCGATTGGAGCGACCGACTGCACCGGCTGAACTCGAAGCCGTTGCGGCCGCCCTGCCGTCACCCTCATTGGGTTGAGCTTGCCGAGCCGATGCTGACCCTTACCCCCTATTGCTTCACCCGGAATAGTCACCAGAAAACTGCTGGAAACTGCCGGAAAACCACAAGAAGACCGGATTCATTGGAATTTGCCAGATCTTCCACCGAGCTCATCTAGTCGAACCCAACCGAACTATGGACACCTCAGGGTGCCAAATTTGAGCCTCAAACTGCTCGACAAAACCCTAGCCATCACCAACTGTTGACATCGTGCGATGTATAATTTTTTTAAATTAATTATTTAAAAGTAATGATTATTAGTACAACATGCTAGCATGCTAGGATGCTAGGATTGAATGATTGATGTGTTGGATATTTTTATGTTAATAAAAATGTGAATATGTGTGATTGTGTGATATTAAAACGAATGCCAAGGAATTAATTAAGTAGACTAAATAAGTACTGTAATTTAATGCAACGTAGAATAGGAAAACTTATACTGATTATTATTGATGTGCGTTGATTGATGCATGGGTGATGTGAGTATGTTATAGGATGTGTGTATGCATCATGAGCGAGCATTAGTATTTAGTTTTGATGTGTAGGTACGGAGTAGGAGCTTGCCGCCTAGGCGCGTGGACACGCTTGAAGCTTCTACCAGGTCCGCTAGGACACGCCTCTTAGGTTTTATCGCTCCATTCTATCGGTGATTTGATTTCTAGATCGTCGGACATGTCAGGTGGATGATTTATCGGATCCCACCTAACACGGGTCATCTAGTCGATTATATTTTGGAATTAATAACCCTCGAGGATGAGATCTCTCGAGTTTGTTTTTGAAAATAAAATCCACCCTAGGTTGCTTTCAAACTTATTATAATAAATCCCGTCCCCAATCCTATAAATAATTTTTATCGAGTTTTCAGTGAGACAAAAGAAGGTGAGTCAACTTGTACGTACCAAGAGTGGGTGCACGTGCTAGTCAAAGCGGGTTCTAGATTAGTGAGCGAACTATTCCATTCCCAAGGGATCCTAATAACTCCACGTTTGAGTGCCTCACACCTGGAGAACGTGGAGGTTAATGGGCACTATTAAGTATAACGTGTGTCGGGACTTATGATTCAAAGATTACTGAAGGCGCATGCCTGAGAGTACTTAGTGTACGTGGTCAAGGCCAGGAAAAATATGGAGGTTCAGAGAGGGCTTAGGACACAGGTTACCCGAGAGTGGGATTAGAAAAGTATTGCCAAGAGTGGCATAGTATCAGTTAGATTGGGACACTATTGAGTCAGTTGCTCAATGGCTCCTCTGTAGTTGCTCTTATGAGAATTCTGAGTAAGATATATGATTTTTGTTTTCCATGAGAGTTAGCTCACATGTTTCAGTTTGATATTAGTTATTTCTAGGGCAGTGACAATCGTTGCTAATGTTTTAGGGAAAAGTTCTAAATGTTAAGGAATGATTTGCTATGCTAAGACTAACCAAATGTGATGAACAAGATTTGTAAGTGGGGCGAGACCCTGATTGTGACGTGTGTTGATGTTTTGTGTCTTTTTGTGGAGAAAATTATTGTTTTTATATATACCATCCTGTGCCTTGTTTTAACAGGTCGTCCCCTTATTGTACTTTTAGTGGAGATTTTGTTCGTTTTATTCCAGAATTTTGCATGAATTTTGTTGCTATTTTAATTATTTTTGGTGTGACCATTATCATGACATTTATATAGCATCCTACTAAGGTTTTGCATCTTATTTATACATTGTTTATGCATTAGCGGCATACTCCATCTCTAAACGTCGAGAGGGTTATATCATAGCTGTTTAGGGTTTTGGGTCAACCAAATTAATCGGTTTATGAGTAGTTCGACCAATTATAACTGTTCTGGTCCGGGTTGAGAGTGAACCGAACTGGGGTATTACACATGCTCTTAGAACTTGTAATTTTATATTTTTGTAGATGTTTCTATCAAAATATTTTATATAAACTTTAATGATATTTCGTGTCAACCTATGAATCGTATATGTAAGTGCTGTTAAAACTTATTTGTTGAATAAAATGATTATTAATAAAACCTAGAGGATGTATAAAAAATACTGAGATTATCGATTATCAAAATTTAATTGTACTTCTTTGTTTGTAGAAGACTATATTTGTATTTTTGTAGTCAACACGAGCTTTAAATTTCATTCAAGCTAATCTACTCTTATTGATAAAAGGCGACGGAACTCAATACTAACCTTTGATTAAAATTAATGGATTTGATCAATCAAAGTACAATAAAAAAGTAATAAATTAAATTATTATAATTTTTTTCATTAAATTAAAAAATATTTTTAAAATCAATGAGAATCAATATCTAAGATATTAGATTATTAAACTATATCTCACTATTTGCGAAAGTTTATATATAAAATTAAAATTTATATGTACCATAAGTCATAGAGACATCTTACCTAATTTTTTGTGAAAAATTCAATGATTTTCTTCATATATTTTTTTTCATGTATTTCTAAAAATATAGATCTTGCAGGCTAGAAAAGCTATGGAGCCTAACACAAATGTTATGGGCTCCAGGGTGTACTAAAATAGGTTTTACACCTTCGTAAAAATATTTGATGGGGCCACATCGCTCACCCTATTAGGCTTTGGGTTGCAAAAATCGGCCGATTCCACTCGAAATCGACCAATTTAAATCGGATTAGAGGTGATCCGCGTCAAAAAACTAGGTAAATCGGTCTTCGACTCAAATCGGTCTGTGAATCGGCCGATTCAAGAAGATTCCTAAATCGGCTGATTTGAGGCGATTCTGGACGGTGGCTGGGAGGCGGCGATGGGCGACCGGGGGCTGAGGGGGCAACGACGGTGGGGAGAGGATAGGTGGCAAGCAGCGAGGGTGGCGACGGGGTGACATGGCGGTGAGGGCTGTGGCGGTGGCGGCGATCGGCGGAGGTGAAGGATGGGTGGCGTCGAGGAGAGAAGAGGGGGGGAAGAAATAGCAGGTAGCATTCTCGTAATTAAAAGTTGACTCGACTCCGACCCTCAGTCAAAAATAATAACTAACTCCAAATAATTCAAAAAGACTCGAAAAAATATGAAAAAATATTATAAAATATAATACACATCATAACATAAAAATGACAATAGAATGACATGTTATATAACTAATATCCCACCAATTTTGACTAAGTTAGAATTTTTGTATATGACTGAAATGGACCAATTCAACTAAACCGATTCCTGACCGATTTAGACCGATTCAATCCGATTCAGTGACTCCTTCGAAAACAGATTCAGACCCCGATTTTGATTTTTGCAACTATGATTAGACTATAACCATTTTCTCAATTCTATTTAGTATAGTCGGTATTTTCTAAGACCACTAAAGAGTGCAAATGGTAAACAACCTACTATTATTATTCTATAAATTAAAGGGAAATTTAATAATAAAAAGTGTTTAATTCAAAATTTACAATTTGAAGGATCTATTATCTATAATTACGATTTGAGGAGAATGAGTTTCAAACGATTTGAGACTGGTTTATACTTTAAAATAATTTTCCACGATTTAGTTCAAAAGCTAATAAAAAACACTCTTTTGTCAATCATATCACGACATTGGTGTATTCTTATAAGTTGTTATATATGTATATACATATATATATATACATATATATATATATATATATATATATATATATATATATATATATAGGAAATTTATGCTATGCACTGCCATGTTTGGCAGTGCATATGCAACACGATGCATTGGCCTCCGTTGGATCGAAATCCAACGGCCATCAATCTTTTCACAGGAATTTCCCTCCCCCACCGTCTGCCGCTGCCGCCTCCGCCCGCCACCGCGCACCGGCCCGTAGCCCTCCTCCCCATTGGCCTTGTTCCCTGCCTGTCGCCCGTTTTCACCCCCACCCTCGCTGCCACCCTTCCCTCTGCCTCGCCCCGCTCGCCCTTGCCTGCAGCCCCCGCCCGTAGCCCTACCCCCACTTTCATTTTTATTTTCAAAATGAGTTAGTCTAGTTTGTGTTTTTTTAAAAAAATGGTTAGCTTTTTGGATTAGATTGTTCAAAATTATTTTTAAACTTAAATTATATCTGAAATTAATGATAAAGTTGTCGTTTTTTTAATTTGTTCCCTTCAAATTGTGAATGTAAAACCCGTGATTCGAGTCAGGGTTTTATAATCTGAACCGAGGCACTTCAATAGTTATTTTTAGCTGAGCTAAGTTTTAATTATGAGACAACCATTCTTTTTTCTCACCGATCATTCATTTTTCTCACCAACTATTCATTTTTCTCAACTGACCATTCATTTTTCTCAACTAACCATTCATTTTTCTCACCGACCATTCATTTTTTCACCTAACATCTATTTATTCCACACTTCTGACACTGTCACCATCTAGCCACCACCATCCTTCTCACCCAACTTTCTTCTTCTTTTTCTTCCTTCTCTTTTCCCCCACGATCCTCACTCGAGCCGACCACAACCTTGTCACCGTCGCTGCATGATTGACAATTAGGTACGGAGTAGGAACTCACTGCCTAGGCTCGAAGACATGCTTGGAGCTTCTACCAAGTCTGTTTCCTGTTTTACAATCTATTCTATTGTGTATTGCTTTAATATTTGCAAGACGAGTTAAGTGGTGTTTTATCGGATCCTACTTAACTCGGGTCATTTAGTCGAATAGTTTTCCCGATTAATAACCCTCGAGGATGAGATCCCTCGAGTATGTTTTCGAAAACAAGATCCACCACAAGTTGCCTTTGAGCCTATAGTTTTCGTGTTTTCAATGAGGGAAATTCAACAATTGTACTATGCGAGTGGGTATGTGCTAGTCAAAGCTAGGGATACTGACAACCATGCTACGCAAGTGGGCATGTGCCAGTGGAAGCCAAAAATACCGACAACCATGTTATGTGAGCAGCATGTGCCAATCGAAGCTGGAAATACCGACAACCATGCTAGCAAGTGGGCATGTACCAGTCGAAGCTGGAAATACCGACAACCATGTTATGTAAGCGACTTGTGCCAGTCGAAGCTGGGAATACTAACAACCATGTTATGCAAGTGGGCATGTGCCAGTCGAAGCCGGATATACCGACAACCGTGCTACGTGAGTGGGTATGGAGGTAAGGAAAAGGCTTAAGATATAGTAGTAGTCCCAAGGGATCAGAAAGTGAAATGAGAAAATACTGAGAGAGGCATCAGCAGCAGCAGATCAGTTCAGTTAGAGATGCTTTCAGTTTAGTAAATGCTCTTCAGAGAGTTCACGATAAAAAAATGTTTTCTTTCATATGAGAGTTTGCTCTCATATCCAGTTTGATATTAGTTATGTTTTGAATTAGTAACACTTGTTACTAACGTATTTTTTTATATAGGTGATGATCATGAGTAGGATGAGCCAACTTCGACAGAGGAGTAGTGACGTCTTTTGAATACACACGTGTCAGAAGATAGGATGTTAATGTTTTGTTGATGTTGTCATTATATTGAGAATGATATGATGTAATGCAAGGTATGATAATATGATGTGATATGATTTGTGCTTCAATAACAAATTTCTAATTGTGACATTTGAATTTATATGTTTATATATATATATATATATATATATATGATTTGACAGGGTGGACCTTAATTGGTTGTTATGTCATTTATGTAGTAGCATATTAGGTCTATTTTTCTGTATTTATCCATGCAAATTGATATCTTCCATCTCGAGGCACTGAGAGTAGATCCAAATGGGTTGGGTTCAGGTAAGCCGACCCAACTGGGACCAGTGACATTTTGGTTTAGTTCCCGAAAGTGAATCAGATTTAGGGTGTTACAATGAATATAAATAATAGTCCCCTTGGACCGTAAATTTTAGTCAATGATGCCATTTTTCATAAATTTCTCTACATATTTTTTTAAAAAATCAAATAAAGGAAAAAAATGTAAAAGAATTAAATTTTTTTTGCTCTTCTTGCATATATTTTTAATGTTTTTTAACTATCAATCAAATTGTAAATAGAGGCAATCAAACCATCGTAGACGGTTGTTCACGCACAACACCCCATCCCTCCGGCTCTACATGTTTGAATCAGAAAAAATAAAAAATATAAAAGGTGTATTTTTTCTCACATTTATACATTTGCTTGATTTGACAAAAAAATTGAGAAAAACAAATTAATTTTATATTCGAGTAAAAAACTCCTTCACAATTATTTTTTCACACAAAAATGCAAGAAAATAATGAAATTGAGAATAATATTTTATAAATGTTCCTCACTTTATAACCAAATAGGAAAAAAATTAACAAAACAGTTGACTTTTTATTTTATTTTTTAGAGAAATTCATGAAAAAAAGGGTATCTTAGTACTTAAAATTTACAATTCTAAGAGCTGTTATCTATATTTAAGATTTAAAGGGAATGGGTTTGAAAATAACAACTTTACCCTCAAATTTGGATCAAAAGGATCCAAAACCAAAACAAAGTAGAGAATTAAGGTAAATGTTGTGTTTTTGAAATTATATACCAGAAAATCGTTAATATAGATAATAGTCTCATAAATCGTGAATTATGGATAATAACAGCCTTTTTTTGTTAATTCTATGTTTAATTCCAAAAATAGATTTTTAAACCAAAAAGTGAAGTTCACTCTGCGATTAAAATTCCGACCGTCCCTCCTTCCTCTCCGGCGTCTTCGCCCTTTCTTCTTTCCTCCGCCGCTTCCGTCGCCTCCGTCCGCCGGAGACTCCTTTTCCAAGCCCTAATAACCCCGCCCCGCCCCGCCCCCGCCGTCTCCCTCTACTTCCAGTCGCAGGTTCTTTCTTTTCTTTCTTTGGCTTTTTGTTGCCGTTCTCTTCGTTTTCGGTGTGGCGCGTGGTGGGGATGATTTGGAGTTTTTTTTCCCTTGCTTTGCAGTTGTGATTCTTGGTTTTTCAGTGTATAATGCTGTTAGTTGTGGCTCTTTTTGGGAGTTTTGGGTGTGTTTTCTGCATTCCTTCGAAGGAGCATGTGACATATGGGGGATGGGTTAGGGTTTTTGTTTTGTAATTCTGGATTTCGATTGGGAATATTGTTTAATTGGTTAATTTGAAGGCTTTATGTTGTTGATTCATGTCGCATGATCCACGAGGGTGTTATCTTTTGTGTTGTGGATATTTGCAGTGATATGTTGTTGAGGATGCAATCTTTATAGAAATTTTCATGTCGGGTATATGGTTGCGATCTTTCCGTACTGGTTGATTTGTAATGTTGATCAATTTGTGATGGAACTTCTGAGTTTTTGTGATGCTTCTAACATTTGGTTTTGATTGATGCCGACTTCTGTTTACGTTGCATTAGGTTGTTCTTACGATGTCTGCGGGAGAGAATGGGTTTGAAGATGAGGCCAAATTTAAATGGGGATAAAAAGAGGCGTGGGCGGAGTTGACAAGTCTTGCCAGTTTTATGAGTCGTTTACCTATGATGGGATTGAGTATTTCCTTTACGACATTATCTATTTGTACAAGGAGGGCCAGGATCCGTATATTGGAAAACTGGTGAAGATTTGGCTGGACAGCCAGCAGCGAAAGAGGATAAAAGTTGTCTGGTTCTTTCAACCAACAGACATAATAAACTGGTTGGAAGATGGTTATCTGCCTGAGAAGGAGATATTTTTGGCTTGTGGGGAAGGACCGAGTGTAGCAAGTATTAATCCCCTGGTAATTTATTGCAACTCACTTTTTTTCTTTTTTTAATTTATATTTCAAGTGAATGTTTAGTATGTTGATGTTCTATATATATGTCAGAGATCGATATAAAGCATAATTCTTTCAAGCTGAACTGGATTTTCTGTTTGCACCCTCCCTCAAATCACCTAGTAATAGACTTCTAATGCTAAGAGAGTAAGAAAATAAGACTATACTAATAATAGAAGACCTAAAATTTCTAAAAATCAAACTAAAAGTAAAATTTCTGTTTTATTTTCTCGTGATATGGTTAAAGGGGAAGAAAAGATAATTATTGTGACATTCAATGGGGGACAAAGATGACAATTTCTGTCACTGTGAATAATCATTTTTGCTATCATTTTCTCAATATTCCCTATAATAATTCCCCCCGCTGTTTGATGTGTTTAAGCTTTAGAATTTTATGCATTTTCTTAATTTTGTTGGGAACAACCACTTGAATTGTTTCTTAGTTTTTTTTTGAGGTGACTTACAGAATGATGGCTGAGGAAGATTTCGGCTTTAACCTTTTCCATTATTTTATTGGTTGAATGCCATGGTGGTTTTGCTTTGTTTTTGGTATTATTATTTTTTGTTGAGGTTCCTGAGGTTTTTTTTCCTCATCTCCTTCTTCTTCTCATTTAAATGGCCCAAGCTCAAGGTTCGTATTTTTTTACTTTGGTTTCGTCTCGGAAGGTCGGAGAGAAGATTTCTTGGAGAAGAGATAATATTTTAAGATAATTAAAAGAATGATTAAATGTATTACATATGTAACTAATACGTTGTTAAACAAAGCATGATAATGGTGAATAAGGAATTATAAGGAATTTCAAGTCACATTTTTTATTGTTGAGAATATTTTAATTGTGTAAGAAGAAAAGAGATCTATTTAGTGGCTTAGCCTGTAAATTAGTTGGACAACTATTGTGTTTTCTTTTAGACCATATATATTAAAATGGGCAGCAATTTTGTCGGAGTAGACAAAATATGGACATCCTTTTACACTTGTTGGACATAAATTGGGATGTCACATTCATTTTGACATCAATATGGATAGAGGAATGGGACAAAAAAATGGAAAATCAAAGTAAAAAATAACAAATCCTAAATCTTATACTTCTTCCCCTGCCGCTGCCTCCCCTTCCCCTTCTCCTTGCTTGCTTCTTCTTCCTTGATCTCCTTCCTCTCATTTCCTTCCTCCTTTCTCCCATTTGGCAATCAGCACCCACAAGCTTTGCAGCAAGAAGTTCTACCGGCGACCTACAAAGATGAGCTGAACCAGCGAGTGTTGTATCCTTTTACAAAGCAACACCCTGCAACTACTACTTCACCGGAACTATTCTTCGCCCTCATATTATCTCAATTATTGGACTTCTCCAAATTTTCGTCGAAATTTCACGAGAAAAGTCCGAAATTCCGGCAAGAACCTCTCAGGATCCTTCCAAGACTGAGATATTGCTAGAATCTTGACAAAATTCAGATTGCATCAATTTCCTATCTGATGCATGTCGTTGTTCTATTTACAAACACCAGAATATTAATGTTGAATTTGGTGTTCAATATACAAAACATATTCATGTCATATTTGTGTCTAAATTGAATAAACACGTGGTGTTTGTATTTTGCTATGACGTTGAGGTTGGTAATGTGTCACTTATAAATTCTTATATTTGTTTCAACCTGGGAGTATTCTTGGCCATCGTTGGTAATATTGAGGCTATCTATTAATTATAGAATTCAAATTAGGGAAGAAATCATGCAATGGTATTAATTTCAAACTGCAACGTTCAGAATATGTGTAATCGTACATTGACTTGCTTTCCTTGGAGGCTTGGGCTTCTACTGTCGTTGTGTGAACCACTCCAGGACCTTGTTTCCAAGCTTGGAGTTGGAGTTGAGGAAGTTAAATCGAGTTGGGTTGTGTATATTGAACTTGATTAAAAAAATATTGATTTTTCCAGGCTTGGATGGGCTAATTTAGTCATTGAAATGGAGTTGAGACATGTGACGAAGTATCACAGTCGACCATAATAAATTTATGGTAGCTTTAAGCATTAATGTTACTAATCGGATTCTACATTTATTGTAGACAAACATTTGAAGAAATTAAACATTAATAGGCGACAAAAGGAATCTTTATTCATGTCTGTGAATTACAGGGATTTTGACAGTAATATTATCTGATGGAGTACACTTTTATTAGTATTTCTTTTTAAATAAATCATCATGAAATTATCTTTCATTGATTTGGTCAACTTAGGATAGTTTCTATCCAACTTAGAATATTTTTCTGGTTGGAATTTTTGGGAAAGTAAATTGAGACATTTATGCTAAAGGTTCTCCTTAGTTGCTTTTTGGACAAGTTATTATGAATGAAAATTGAGTTTCTCTCATTTATCCTTCTCTTATCCTTTTTATTTATTTGACTCAATCCCAATATCATAAGAGTAATACATTGTCATATAAAAACATTAGAAAATATCATGGCATATACTAAATCAAAAGCTAGCCTAATTAGTTGACTTTTCAAGCATGTCAACTTTTGTTATGAGTGGTTTGAGGGTCACATCGTTCTTGATAGTGTTTTAGGCTTCACTAGGCCCTATGCATGTTATTCTTGTTATGAGCGGTCTAGTGGTCACATCATTCATCACCGGATTGAAGAACTCAATCCATCATATTAGAATTGATGTAGCTGTGGTAAAAGTACAAGCTGTAATGGTACAAGTCAATGTGCTTCTCATGCATAATCTATCTATTTTATTTGATGTTGGATGAGTTTTTAATTGAAAATATACTTTCAAATTCCACCATCTTGCATAGAAATTTTTTGATCATTGAAATATATTTTATTTTATCTATGTGTTGGAGTGAGCGAGAAGGGTTCATGTTCAAAGTCCAGGATCAGGGTTATTAACTTCTTAAGCGTACATGTTATTGGCCATGATTGTTGGGCAGTAGTAGGGTCAATATTATCAGTCGGAGAAAGGATTCAAGGTCTGCCTTTTTGATTCTCAGTCTTGTCCTAGATAGTCTGAAAATAGAGATTTCAAAATGCCAGGATATTGGAATACATAGCATGGATAACTATTCTATGCATAATATCCACTAATTATGCCGATATTTAGTTTAAAATAACAATCAAAATGTCTATATTAGAAAATTTTTATAAAGATATTGCTATTAAATAATACTATAAAAAAATTACAATAAGTTCTCACAATAATTTATGAAATATATATTTATAGTATGCAATTTATATATATTTAGAACATATAAAATATTTGCAACAAACATTATCAATGGCGTGTGAAAAAATTGTTTAAAGCAAACAACTTATACAAAAGTATTTAGGGTATATTTAAATATTCATAACAAACATTTTTAGTAGCATAAGAAGAAATTGTTTAAAGTAAACAACTTTTATAAAATTATACATACAACACGTATGATACAAATTTATCATATTTACAACAAGTCTATAATAACATATAAGCATAAAAAAAGCCAATATGCACATATAGATCCAAAAGGACCCTCATATATGATAATAAAATCAGGCAAACGGTGGGTTATATAATGAACCCATATCCCTTGATGGTAAAATCACCTTCCCACTTGAGTCTTGCCTTCTTGCCATTTATAACAAACATTGACTCCTTGTTGGGAATCCATGAGAAGCATCCAAATTTTCTGAGTCAGACAAATGGGGAGTGTTGTGCCTCAGGCACCACCAAAATCGAGATCTTGCCGATAATCAATGGTATGATCATAATAAGCTACCTAGTCATCAATGTTGAAAGAGGTTCATTTCATGTTAAGGTGATAGGTCAAGTAGGTAGGAATGGGTCGAGTGTGTATGAGAATTTTAAACAACCCAATTCTATGTAAGAACTTTGGGACCTAACCCGTCCAAATCATGTCATATAGGGGTGAGCATTCAAACAGTTTGGTTCCAAATTGACCGAATCGAAGCACATTCAGTGGCCAGATTTCATAGCCATAACCAAACCGAATTGCCTTCAAAACCAAACTGCCACCCAAATTGAAATATTTTGGTTATTTCGTTTCGGTAATCGAATAAGTGAATTAAATTATAAACTATCATTATTTGGTAAACATAATCATTTAGTAAGTAATTCTAAACGTATATATCATATTAAATAAATAAAAATTCATCATAAAAATACTTTAATTTCATGATAATTAACAGAAAATGATTTTAAATATATTAAAGTTATTTTTGTTAATCCAGTTCAGTTCAGTCCTGAACCATATTACCAATATGCATTTCGATTTGTCCAGAACCCTATCGAAAATCGAACGAAATTAATTCAGAACTAAACCGAATTGATAAATTGGTTCGGTTTGGTTTTTGATTTTCACTGAATTATGCTCACCCCTAATTGTCATAGTCCTCCCCTACCTTAAACTATTTGAAGTGTCTTTGGAAATTAATATACAATTTGTAATATTGTAGTTATGATGAGTTTTTTGATTCTCGGATGTAAACTATCCAAATGGTGTGCAAATGAGTCAATGGACTTTGAGACTTTGATTTGAAAGATGCAAAGGGATGAGATCGAGGGGTTTATGATGGCTAAAGGCCGAAATCCATGCATTATTTTATATGGGCTCATTTCATTTGACCCTTTGATAAAACTATTATGCAAGTCGTATCTAATGAAGTATTGTGGCGACCCATTTTTTTGTTTGTTTTCAAATTGAAGACCTCAATAGATCCAGCAATTTGATCATGCTAGTGAGTATGATTGTTGCCATTGTTACTTTTTAGTTTGTACATAGTATTGATGTTACCCTTTGGTATACTAAGGTGTTATATGTGATTACCATTAAAGGATTAAGATTTACAATCTCTGCTCTTAGTCATGACTTAATGTGTTTTCAATCGCTGACCTTGATCATGTCTCAAATTGAAAAGAGTAGTACTTGAAGCCTCACCAGATTTTCCAGAAACTCGGCATATGAGGAAAACCTAGATTCTAGAGTTTGGCTTGGACTTGATCTCCTTCATAGTTTTTGAGAATTTCATGAGATTGCTAATACACTCAATAATCATGAGAATTTGTTAGTTAAAAGTATTTAGTATATTAAATAACTATTTGTTCTTCCTCCCTTCTTTGATTAATATTCACTCCTAGGGTTTATCTTTTATTTTTAATGTATTAGGAGGTGACAATTGGAAGGTGTAAAGTGGTTTGTACTTCAAAGGACAAGAGAAATGCCCAACCTCTTGATGAAGATGTGGAATTGGCGGATTACTTTTTCTACCGCACTTTTAATGTTGACAATTTTGCGATATCTGAAAATATTGATGCTAAAATAGCTGGAGTTGAAGGTGCGTTTTTGCGAAAGGTTTGACTCACTCTGTCTTACACAATTATCAGACTAATGTGTATCTCGTTGAGAAGTAGACTATTGGGTTTCATTCCTTATTAGAGATGGCATCTAGCTGAGATTTATTGGTAGTCATATTCACAGATTTACTTGATGATCTTAATTTTTTTTGTTGATATTTTTAATCATGGTTCAAGCTTCTTGTGACTTTGAGCTTCAGTTTCTTGACAGTTATCTTTAAAATAATTAAAAAAATCTTAAAAATCATTTTTGAACCGAAGATTTTGATTAAGCATGAGGCATAGTAGAAGGAAATAAATTCATAGTATATCCATCTATAGCATTCAAAATTTGCCTTCTTGTCAAACCTCAGCCTGATAGTGGCTAGAGCTTGGTCTTAGAAGCGTGTTGAGGCAAGGCCTGCACCAAAGATTATATTTTCTGCTACCATTGGATTTCGTGCATTATGATTTTCTTGCAAAAATATGACTAATATGAGGAAAAAAGATAGACATGTCAGTTTGCCTGACATTGTCAGCATCGTGGCAGCAGAGACAGAGATTGCGAAGTTCCTGGTGGTGGTGAATTTCATGGTGGCAATGTCAATTTATCAGTGACAATGGCTTGTGGAGGCTACGAAGGGGAAAGGGAGAGGGGGAAGGGAGAAGAGAAAGGAAAGGGGAATGAGGTGACGAAAGCTAAAGTTTGTTAGTTATGTAGTTTACATTAAATTTTGCTCCAAGGCTAAGCTGAATTGGTTGCTTTTCAATTTTGTCCAGTTTGATAATCATCTAAGTTTTAAAAATTTTGGCGTATGATCATGTCATTCATTGTGGATAGAGGTTTGTCCAAATTCAGTCCAGAGGATGATGGTCTTTTTCTGCAATGAAGAGGGAGATTTATAATTTCTTGTTCGCATATGTTTTGTTACCCTCTAACATGGTACTATTAGTCTTGATTGTTGTTTTAAAAACTTTAAATACAAGTAATTGTTAGCTATATATGTGTCTATTTAGTCATTTATATAGTTATTTTGAACTAGTCTCGTTGAGATTTCAGATTTCTCATATCTATTATGGCTGACCTTCTGAGCAAAATCAATATGCGAGGGCAAGTTTGATAGTAGTACGTAAGGAATGCCTGTATATATACATTTTTCACTTCTGACATGGTTTACATTCTTCCTGGATCTCCATGAGATCGTAGTGTTGGATGGGGTCTGAGACAGAGCATAGAGAAGGAAAGTTCTGTCTCTTCGACATTTTGGCTGGATTAGATTCTCAGAAAAATCCGAGATGGATGTGATGATTGAGGGGAGAGGTAAAAGCAGAAGGCGAGATCATGTATTCCTTGCAAGATGAGTGTGGGTGGGTCAAAGGTGAAGGATTTCGAGGGAATCTAGTTAGAAGAAGTGGCGGGGAGGGCAGGGAGGTGAAAAGGGGGGGAGCAGGGAGGTGAAGAATGCCGAGTGATTCATGGAGTGAATAGAAAACTCCTTTGATTGATGTAAAACCCTATGTTCGGATTGGGGTTTTATCCGCTTGTAGTTTTACTTGGTTTGGGCAAGTTTCAAGTCTGGTTGGAGAGAGATCGAGCCAGATGGCCATATGAGTATATTATGGTAGCCGAGTATGCCTAACATGCAGATGATAGCTTTAATTAGGCTATAGCAAATCATGAGTCATCAGTATATACACGAGGTATAGAGATAATTTTTATGTCTTAGTCAGGGTTTTAGGCCTAAATCTTAGTCATTGCAGCGTTTAATAGCCGTTTGTGATTTTTATGGTATCTCATTTACATGCATCTTAGGGATTTCGGATTACTAGATTGCCCCTGTTGGCCCAGCTTGATTGAGTCGCAGATTTTCACCGATTGAGCTCAAGGTTCGAGGCTCATTTAGCCTTCTTGCCTCGATTCCCGTCTATAGAGTCACTTTTAGGATTCGAGTCAGCTTTGACTTTGGACGGTCTCGATTCGAGTTTTTCATCTATTTATATATTGCATATATTCATTGGTGGGCCCCACTAGGTCCACATGTTGCCGGACATTTAGCTCGTGCCACGTGGCAAGATTAGAGTCGTCCATGTCTGCCCTAGCTTTCACCCATCTATTTTCAGAGATTTTCTCCCATTTTAGTGCTTTCCACTCCTAGCGCCTGGCTCACCACCGGTCTAAGCTCTCCACTGCCCTCCCCTAGCCACTGGACCGGCACCACCATGACCACCTCGCGGCCGGTTATCAATCCATACCCCTCGTGGTGGTGGAGTACCAACAGACAAAAGCGTTGTCTTCGGCGGCTACTGCGGCGGTGCCAATAGTGGTGGGGGGCTAAGGGATTCACAGATTGAATAAAAAACTCCTTGATTGATGTAAAACCCTAGCTTCGGATTAGGGTTTTATCTGTTTGTAGTTTTACACGGTTCAGGCTAGTTTCGAGTCGGTTCGAGAGAGCTCGAGCTAGAGGCCGTATGAGCATATTATGGTGGCCGAGTATGTCTGACATGTAGATGATAACTTTAATTAGGCTACAGCAGAGCATGAGTTATCAGTATATACACGAGGTATTGGCGTTAATATAACTGATAACAAAAAATAGCATGTGATTGGGTATTATTATCTATATAATTACTTATTGGCATCAATATTTCAAGCATTTTTCTCTTTGAAAAATTTTCTGAATGTTTTTGAGATCTCTTATTTTTGACCTTCCATGACAATACCGAGCTACAATTGTGTGAGCCTTGGTTTTTGATATCTATTCATATTTATCAGTGATATAAAGGAATATAGGATACTATGGCTCATTGTGCTGCTATTTGATCATTTTTAATGTGTAGCATACATGTTTTTGAAATGTGGAAGTTGTTAAGAAATTACTAATTTGCATATCTTGGGTGTCAGAAGTTGCTGAACTGAGCTGTATAGGGGTTAGTTATCATCACCAATATGTGTTATAGGTCTTACATGAAGTGCTATTCATATATGCACGTTATGCAAAAATTGTATCGGAACCTTTCTTCGTGTTTTTTAATCTTTTGGTGAACGACTGCTTATTACCTTTATATTTTCAGTTGACAATTTCTTTAATAAAGGAGTTAGTAGGACTGCACCGATAATTGATGCAAGTAAACCTGGTGAAGGAAGCAACAAGTCTCCTTTGAATGACAATGCATCAGAGATGTCGACCAAATCTGACTTGCTCAGCATTGAAGCTGTTGGTTTGTGGACTCATTCTTCATCTGGAGAGCCAGCCAAAGTACCACCACCAAAGGCTAAAGAAAATCACGCCCCACATCATGTCGCGGTGGTTGATAAGAGTAGGAAGAGAGCTGCTGTAAATCCTGCTTTTTCAGCTGAAGAAAAGGTTAATTCCAGAGCTACTTCAGATGCCTTCGAACAAAAGTCATCAAAGAAAATGAAACTCCTGGATAATTCAACTCTTATGAAGGAACAAGATTTACAGGGTAATGCTAAACCTATTGAAGCTCCTCGAAAACGATATGTTGTAAGTTCCTAATCTAGCCGTGCACATCCCATGTGTTTTCACCTCAAGATTTTGCATGCATCTTTTATTAAGTAGGTGTCTAGTCAACAGGGTCTCTCTTGATGGAGGCTTGAGGTGATGTCAGGTGGGGGTGCCCTAAAGCTTTGTATTTATTTGCAAAGAAGGTGCCCACTTTTGTGTGTGCTTGCTACTTGTTTATTTCATGCATGTTTTCATTGGCTTATCACCAACACATGCTATACACCAAGTTAATTGATGGAGAATTAAATTTGAAATGTGAAAACTGATTTAAGAGGGAAGAAATGAGTCACGGATGAAGATAATTAATAACTGAAAATAGGAAAGAACGAGAATCCACTACTATTTTTAATTCACTATTTAATTCTATAACTAGCATACTAATATGCTTCTACATAATTAATTTATTTTGTATTCCTCTTGATAATGGATGCTTTGAGAACGTAGTGAATAATCTAAGGGAGAAGAATTAGACAAAGGGGAGAAATCATAGATGAACCAAAGAAGAGCTAGAGAGATAACCAAGCAAATATTTTTTCAAATCATGGCCATCTCTAAAACAAACTATTAATTCTATCTTGTAGAGACTTGGACAAGAAGACTCCCAAAATACTATTCCAATTGTACGACTCCTAGGTGAACTAAATTGAGAAGCATATGCTTTTGCATATGATCCCAATTGCAAGACTCCAATTATAAAATAAAACTCTTCTCAAGATATGCTACACTTAAATAATATAGTTTCCATATATACTACTGCATCACTTGAGGCTGTATTTTTGCACTTTTCTTCTAGGCATTTTCGACAAGATATGCATATGCTTTTGAATTACGCTTTTGCAGTTTTATTTAAAATTGCATCTTTTTATGTGATTACAGGATAGAAGCAAGTGGTTCAAAGATCTTGTAAGTTACTTTATCTTATTGTTGGTATTCTAATACATTTGATTTGATGCCTACTCTTCCATGGGCGAGTTACTAAGTTCCATGGCAGGAATGTTGGTTCCATAGTTTGGTTTGATGCTTTGAATTTAATTTGTTTTTGAAAGGTTAAGTTGTAACATGTTGGTTTTTCTTTTTAAAATCATATTTGATGTGTTCATAAGGGCATGAAGCTTGTCAAATTCTTTCAACAATTTTGCACTTCAAGAGGTGTAGATGAAGGTTACATTTTACTGAGCTGCCTACAATATTTTCTAAATAGGAGTAGAGGATGCTAATGACTCTTTTAATAGCTAAATTTGTTGTTTTAGTTTATATAAATTCAAAACAAGAAGTTTTATTTTTCTACAGATAAAACTAAACACCATAGGTAGTGGTGCCTATCAGTTAGGTTTGATCGGGTATTACCTAAACTAAATTGTTCAATTACCTTAAGCCTACATACCAAACCTCGCTATTTACTATTTAAATTTTTACTACGCGACACAATTATTTACCATTTAACAAACTTGAACCTGACTGTTGCCCGGTTATGTTATAAAAAAATAGATTTAGATGGCAACATGAAAAATTAAATTTCAAATAATTATTTAACAAAACAGAGATTAGTTAGGCTAATTAAAAAATAATCAAAGTTAAAAACATGTTTATTTTATGGGTAAACACATGTATTCCTATGACAAACCATAGGAACATAATTTTTTTAATTTATATCATTGGTACATGGTATACGATAACTGAAATCAAACCTCACAATTATAGGGCAGGTACCCGGTGTCCTAAAACCAAACCCGGTTGGTTATATGAGTACTAAACCCTAACCATTAGGGTTTGGTTGGGTCGGATTTGTGGGTACCCGACCCGACGGACACCCCTAATCATAGACACGATCTCATTTTCTTCTTCTTCTTCTAGTTCCACCTAATACCCAAATGGTGTTCGGGATATGGGCCCTAAATTAGGATCTATGTGATTACTAATTGCAGAATTTTGGATGGCCAGATGCTCGTTTTAATACCAACCTTCCTTTTTATTTGGGCTTGGGACTCCAGCATTGCCGGAGTTAACACTATCATATGCACAATGTAATGTAAAATTGACCTTTACTCCTCTTCTTTGTGGCTACTATGGTGCAAGGGTAACGTAAATGATTTCTTGATATCCCAAAATTCCAAAAACTCTAAATGACTATGAACTATTAAGAGTGTTTTACTTGATAGTGATTGTAGAAATTATGCAATTGATCCTAACTCTCCTTTGTCTCCAAAAGAAATGACTCATTCAAAGAGAATTTGTATCTTCTAATAAATTTTTGTTTTAAAGGAAAACAGACGAAAGTTAAACTTGGTGGACAATTTAGAGGTGTGAATTGTTAATGGACAGCGAATAATTCTTTTTCAAGGTGTTTGGTAATTATTGTACAAGAAAATTGAAAAAAGTACAAAAGAATTTCTAAAGGTAATTAGTAGAGGGAATAACCACAGAAGGTCTATTTTAGCAGCCTTACTCTGGATATTGCAAGAAGCTGTTTCCCCAACGTGATCAAATTTTAAGTAAAAAATTATTTCCAGATCAATTGAATTCCTAAGATGCTTTTTAAAGCTTCAATAAATAGCGCCTTGCACCAAATTTAAAATTTGATGTAAAACAGTTACTTTCAGTGTGTGAATTTTATCCTAGAATGACATGGTTTATAAATTTAATAAGTTTAGCCGCAAATAATTATGATTGTATTGATGTTACACTTCATTACATAATCAAAGGTCATTATGCAAATACACTAACAGAAAAGTAAAGGAGATATAGATCGTGATAATAGAACGAAGTAGAAGATAAATGGAGTAAGCGTTGATGATTGATTTGTTTTTGTGGTCTCTTTTCCTCTATTTTTTTAATTTCAATGATTATATTCTCTGAATACAAGGAAGAGTAATATATTTTTCTTCCAACTACTAAAAAATGAAGTTGGACAAATTAAAATATCTAGATGGGTGGTATATATTCAATAAAAAAACTTCTTTAAAGTAGACCGATATTCCTTGTAAAGCAACCTCCATGCTAGATATTGCTATAAATATGGCAAGTCCATTTAAGAAGTGCAACTGAGATATTTATTGTGACGTGTTGATAGTCCAAATTTTAAATCCATGCTAATTCCCTTTTTATACTCAGCATTTTTTTTCCACCACTTTTTTTAATGCCCAGTTGTGATGTTGTGCTTCTTTGATCATTATTATAAGAATTGGGAGGATAAATTGAAGGATGCGGAGGAAATGGGAAGCTTCTTCTACTTGAAAATCTGGATCCTTCTTACACGTCTCATGAGGTTGAGGTAAAACTTCAAACACCAACTTGGTCAAGGTTGTTATGAAGCTAGTCAAGATCATTTTGCTGGTTTATATTTTTAACCTTCAGATTATGGCGAACTGTTCATGATTGCATTGTGCCAAGGCGATCATAGCCTATTGAAATGGATGAGCTAAATGACCTACTTTCCCATATCACAGAGATAAACTATGTAAAGAAGAACCTAGAAAGTGCTTGAATATGATAGGCTCCTGTTTAGGTTGGTCTACTGAATTAAGGGAAAAAATGATGAAGTTTGGGGATATAAGATAAAACTTGGCGCTTTCATGTAGTTATCTAACAGAATGTTTACCTATTGAAACCTAATTAAGTTTGTTTTTTCAATGATTTAGAGTGTTAGGAAAACATCGATTATAACTAATCAACTTGGTCTTCCACTACCATGACTACCTTCCCATCTTTTCATGTTGATTGCTCATGAGATTCACAAATAATTGCTTGGCTAAATAATAAAGAAACCTAGTTTCATTTTACATTGAAGCTGACACACTGGTTTAGCTTATTAGCAATCACTTATATTTCTTGGAAAAGCATTTATTACAATTTATAGTTTCTGTTATTGTTTCTAAATGAAACAGAAGTTGTCCATATAAGATTCTAATGAACTTAGTTAAGTTAGGATATCTACTCACTGTCATGTTGAATAATATAGAATGTAATTTAATATCTAAATAGAGTTGTAAGTAAATGTTTACACGGATAATTGTCTTTTCAAGTATTTGCAACAAGTATTTTATTATATATGACATGAATTGCAGGAGATTGTGGGTTTCTACTTAAAGGAAAATTGCCGTGTAAAGATGGTGGTGCATAATTCTCATTCTAGTCCCTTATCAGGTAATTGCCATCTGTCCATCTGTGCAATTATAATGAAAGATAAAGTAATTATGATGGCTTACTTTCTGGATTTTTCGTTTCATCTTGGACAAAGAGAGAATTCTTAATAGATCTGGGAGAAATCTTAGAGGGCAAATTTAAAAATAAATAAACGACTCATTGTATACATTCACAACTACTCTATGCATGTCATTAGAGTTCAAATGACAATTAACACAATGATATTATACTTGATGATAGCATAACTTAGGTGGATAAAGATGCTTAGATTTTTTCTTAATTGGACTTTTTAGACTGGCATCTGATATGCTTTAGATCAGATGCTCAGGTGCTCTTGCCCTTTTTAGGCAATGAAGATTCATATGATGCTTGGACCCTTAGTGCAAAATTCTGGGCGTGATGTTTGTCAATACATCCATGCGAACAGTATTTTGGACATTCGAACAATTTTTTTATATATAAGCTAATTATTTATATGGTAGTCAAATTATAAATTCCAAATAAACAGACGTTTCACCTTTAACAACAAGCTTGCAATATGTAATGTAATGATCATACCTTAAACCCAGATTTTTGGAAGCTTCCATACTGCAAGAACATTTATGCCCTTGTTAGTGGGAACATTTTGACTTCATCGTTGATGTTTGGAGACACAACTGTCTTGTAGGTAGTGTCAATCATTTTCTTCAACTCTCAACCTTCTTTCTAGATACCAGCTGATACATTGAAAATCAGCAGGAAATGAGAATTTGGTGAGATCTCAAAGAGATTGCCAAATTTCATCCATGGTGTTGCTCCACTTTTGCCTGCTTGCAGAGATAGAGGTTTTGTGAAATTTCTCTAGAAACTTGGGAGAGGCATAGTGGCAAATCAATTCTGTGTTCTAGTCCAAATTGATGTGCTTGATTTATTTTGTCAAAGGCGGTTAGCCAAGTTGAAGACCCACAAATGTGCCTTAAATATGAGCCTTTGGCTATGGCCACATTGATAGGTATTGAATGAAGGATGTCTTGATCCAAGTTGGGTGTCATATTCTTGTCTTCTTTGGGAAATTCCTTTGCGAAATTCCCAAGTTCATGGGCCTATAATTTGCATGCCTTACTAGGTCCTAACTAATGGTGGTGAGCATTCAGTTGGCTTGATTCAAAACTGAACCAAAGCTTACAAAATTATTTAACTGTGATGTGCTATTTTGCAACTAAGTTGAATCAAACATTCAACCAAAACCAATTTAACAGTAAAATTTGGTAGGTTTGTTTTTGATTGTTGGGAATTAACTTCAAACTTTGGCAAAGGACATTTGTAGGTAACTCATGAATATTACTTTTTGTTGAATAATGTCAGCATGATATGATGAAATAGATAAAAGATATGCGAAGAAGACATATAGTCTAATCAACTTGATCTAGACCATACTACTCACTTGTTTATATAGAAGAATACATCTTACATGTATGAGAACAGGTAGGTTCTTATAATCCTTAAAAATCACCAATAAACTTATCTTTACTAACTTCTAGATAAGCTTAGACACCGTCGACCATACTTATCTTTCTACACTCCCCCTCAAGCTACGCATAGTTTACCAAGCTGAGCTTGGAACATAAGTCTTCATGTCTTGCTCATGGCAAAGCTTTAGTATGCCAGCAATCTGTATTTTTGTACTGATATGTCTGAGACATATAGTTTCATCCATCACATTGTCCCTCACATGATGACAAGCAATCTCTATGTGTTTAGTCTTTCATGGAAGACTACTAGATTCGTTGCTATATGAATAGCAACTTGATTATCACACCACAAACACAATGGAGTTGTGATTGATAGGAAATCCTAGTTCTCCAAGTAATTGCTTCATCCAAACTAGTTCATTTGCTGCTTTCGCCACAGCTCTATTCCCAGCCTTTGCACTTGATCTAGCTACCACCATCTGCTTCTTACTTTTCCAACTTACCATGTTTCCCCCAACAGTGATTGATTCAGTAACCAGTAGACTGTCATATGAATTTCCTGCCCAATCTAAATCGGTATATCATTGAACTTCAAGAGGATGTCTACGTCTCTTATAGAACAGACCTCTAGTCGGAATCTTCTTTAGGTCCTTCAAAATTCTGAGGACAGCATCCCACTGAGTGGTTCTTGGTTGGTGCATGAATTGACTAACAACACTAACTGAAATTTATGGTCTTGTCCTAGTTAGGTAAATTAATTTTCCAACACTCTTCTATGCCTTTCTGGATCAACCAATACCTAAACTCCTTGTGGTTCCAACTTTATAGAAATTTCTAGAGGAGTATCAGCCACCCTTGCCTGCTCACATTAGTTTCTGCTAAGAAATCATCAATGTAATTCTTCTAGTTTAAGAGAAAATCATCACTGTTTCTAGTGCCTACAATCCCGAAAAAGTACTTTAATCACCCAAATCTTTAATGTAAACCTGAGAGGCAAGCCATCTTTTCGCCTCCATGATCCCATATCTATCACTTGTTGAGATTATTATATCATCTACATATACTACAAGAATAATACGCCCAACAGTAGATGATTTAACAAATACTGAGTAATCTGATACTGTTCGAACAAAGCCAAAATTAAGGAGGACTTCCAAAATTTTCAATTCACGCTCTTGGGGACTACCTCAACCCATATATTGATTTCTTCAATAAATAAACCTTCTTGATCTTCCCCTCAGTAACAAACCCTGGAGGTTTAACCGGATTTACTCCAAGAGAGACGTAGTCTTACTGAGTTCAACTTTGCCAGAGGAGAGAAAGTTTCATGATAATCAACTCCTTGTGCTTGAGTGTACCCCTTCGCTGCCAGCCTGGCCTTCAACCTTTGTACATTGCCGTCAGGTTTGAATTTAACATAAAGCATCCATTTGCAGCGAACTAACTTCTTTTCTCTAGGAAGATTTGTGAGTTCCCAAGTATTATTATTTGTTAATGCTGTCATTTCATTTCTCATTGCTGCCATCCAACCATCATGTTTGCTGCCCTCATCAAATGCAGAAGGAATTTTGGTATCAGATATGGTGCATATAAAGAGAGATGAAGGGACAGGAACATTACCTGATGTCAAACCCATAGGTGTTGGCTCTTGTGTTGCAGTGGAAGGATGCACTTTCTTTCTTCTGTGTGTAAAAGTGGATAAAATTTTGTTGGTGGATGATCAGGGAAGCACATCAGCAATAGAGAGAGAGCATGGAGTATTTTCTATAGGAGAAGTTTGATGATTGAGGTTTGACATATAGTGGTATGGTTTATCTTCAAAAAATGTAACATCAGCTGCTAGAAACATTCTTCTAAGAGTAGGACTATAGCATTTATAACCCTTTTGGTACCTTGAGACTTGAGTAACCTAGAAATATACATCTTATAGAGTTTGGTGAAAGTTTGTCCTTCCTAGGTTCTAACACATGAGTAAAACACGTACATCCAAAGACTTTGGGGTTGACATGTGATAAGGGTTGAAATGTGAGGAGAGAAAGTTTGTTTTCTTCTAAGAGTAGGACTATAGCATTTATAACCCTTTTGGTACCTTGAGACTTGAGTAACCTAGAAATATACATCTTATAGATTTTGGTGAAAGTTTGTCCTTCCTAGGTTCTAACACATGAGTAAAACACGTACATCCAAAGACTTTGGGGTTGACATGTGATAAGGGTTTATTAGGGAATAAGACTGAAAATTGTATTTGATTCTGGAGGGCAGACACAGGTAGCCTGCTAATGAAATAGCACACAGTCAATAAAGCTTTAGGCCAAAATTGTTTAGGGACATACATGTTGTATAACAAGCATCTAGTCGTTTTCATGAGATGTTGATGCTTGCACCCAACCACGGTTTTAAAAACCGTACCGGTGACCATACTAGATTTTGAGATGGTATGCGGTATGACCGGTTCAAATGGATCGAACTGGTTTAACCGGATTTAATGTATTATACCAAACTTAATAATATATATGAAATTTTTTCCATTGGAATTTTTTTTGCAAGAGTGTGAGTGTATTTATTGCACAAATGGTAAGAATTTCAACTAAAAGTTCTTTCCTTAACCTAACATCATCTCATTCTAACAAATTATTATTTAAAATTTTCAAAAGGCTAATGTTAAATTATTTATGATTTATCTTTGTTCTTTTTTTGACTATACAACTTTTTGCTGTATATTTTTCCTCATTTGTGCATAGAAAATTAATCATAAGGTTTATTGTTGAATTTAATTACATGTAATAAACTTGAAATTTTAATATGGCTTAATTGCAAAATAAAGTATATGTAGTAGGAGGAATTATTTTAAAGACATGCCCTAAAACTCATTTAAAAATTAAACAAATTTATAACTCATTTAAAAATTAAAAGTCAATTAAAACTATTAGTTTGAGGAATTTGAAAGTTAAAAAAATTGTCGACGTGAGAGCTTGAATTAGGGACCTCACACTCCATGCAACAACCTAGCCATTGGAGCCAACATTTTCTATTCTTGCATTGATATTTGTGCAAGTTATATATAGGTTAAATTGTTGGTAGTGAAACATTAGGGGCCCACATTGCCCAGGAAGTGAAGAAGTTGATCCTTTTCTTTCTATATAAACTTAACAGGGAATCTTATTTTGAATCAAATAGTGTCCAAATCCGGTCTAACATTATACTGGGTTCATTAGGTGACCTGGTGGTATGCCGGTTTTCTCCAAAATCGGAGGTAATTACTGGGTATGCTGCAACCTGGTATATTGCCTTGAACTGGACTGGACTAGAGGCCGGTACCTGGTATACCAGGTCTCACCGGCCAGTCTGGTCTGTTATTAAAAACTATGCTCAGCCACTCTATTTTTCTGTGGAAAATGGGCACAAGACGTTTCATGAATAATACCATGATTTTGTAACAAGGATTGGAGGTTACTAGATTTATATTCAAGTGCATTATTGGTCCTTAGGGTTTACTAATAGTTGAATGTTTAGTTTGCACCTCATTTAAAAATATTATAAAACACGTTAGGACTTCATTATGAAGAAGATACAACCAGCACACAAGAGAAATCATCAACAAAGATTGCATAATACTTAAATTTAGAAGCATTTGATGCAAACAATGGGCCCCTCCCTTAACAAAGCTGTAGTAGTCTTTTAGGGACTTTGAACCATGCTTCATGCTAAATATTTCTCCCCACAGCTCATAGACTCTATTAACATTGTTATCAGAAGCTGATGCAACTGCAAGAGCTTGTCCCTTTGCCATTGATGAAATTAGAAAGTGTGGAAGAGGTGGTTCCATGAAAAAAGCGAAAGACCGATTTGCAGATGGCAAGGATCGTTAGGCTCTTGATGCCATGTTGGATAATTTCTACATGATATGATAAAATGGATAAAAGATATACGTAGAAGACAAATAGTCTGATCAGTTTGATCTAGACCGTACTACTTCCACTTGTAGGATCTAGACCGTACTACATCATATAGAAGATACATCTTACATAGATGAGAACATGTAGGTTCTTATAATCCCTGAAAATCAGCAATAAACATATCTTTACTAACATCTTCTAGATAAGCTTAGACACCGTCAACCATACTTATCGCTCTACACTTCTAAATCACTAAAGTTAATTCATATTTTCGTAAGCTTCCTCAGCATAAATAAATTCAATGATGGGCTCAATGATTCTGAAAATGTTATCAAGATATCAATTAAGCATAGTTAGAGGACATAAATTAAAGATTGGAGTAGTTTCATATTTTCAGTTTGACTCCAATTTGAACTTTTTGACAAGAACCTCCACTTTCTCCAAATTGATAACATCACCTAATATTTCAGAACAAAGCTGGATAGCTAAATCAGTTTTTTAACTATTTTTTGGGTAAAACATGTTTGCTTGTCCAGATACAAAACTGAGCAAGTGGATGCTATTCGTAATGAACTGGGCAGAAGTGCAACCTGATGGCTTTGTTCATCCATTCAGAATGGCATAGTTGAGTAACCCCTTAACATACCACTTCTTAGCCAATAACCACCGTGGTAGGTGTTGAGATTTATATAAAAACAATAGAAACCAAAAAGAAATGATGACGCCAAAGGATGGTTCACCTAGACTTTTATTCGTTCTCTTTATAAACTTAAGTTAGTTACAACAACATATAAAGATAGCAGCTTCATATCTAACAAACAACAACAACATCACAACAAACTCTAACAACCTCTGAAACAAACTAACCAATGCTGAAACGTAACAAAGACTAAAACCGATATTACATAATATATAGGCAGATAAAGTTGACATCATTCAGCACTAGGCATCGCATGTGTGGCTATTTTAGCATAGTGTGTTAAAATATAACTTCATAGAATGCCTTGATCATGATTTTAGGTCTTTGTGTGACTCGTGCTTAGTGTGTCTTTTAGCACATAAATTGTTTAATGTTCTCATTATTATTCTTTTAGGTCAAGCTTTTGTAGTTCTGAGCTCAAAAGAAGCTGCGATGGAGGTCCTGAGGAAGCTCAATAAGAAATGTCTTATGCTTCCAAATGCAAGGTGTGTGTACATTCTTTGTAGATCAAGTAATTTTTAAGATGCGAGTTGTATGCTTATGCTTTGTTCTTCTGATTTTGCTTTTTGCATAACAGACCTCTAGTTTGTCGAAGAGTTACTCCCAGATCACAAGTGCAGCATGCTAAATTTTTGGGCCATTTTAGTGTTGACAAGATGAGACGCAGACTTCAAGTTGAGGAATCCGTATGTCTTCTTGCTGGTTTCTGGTTATTTTGGTGCATATTATTTGTTTGCATTTTAAATGTAATTTTAAGTATTTATAAAAAAAGATGTAATTTTAAGTAAATACGATTCATTTTTGTTTAATCAATTTTGTCTAATATTTTACGCTAGAGGAATGCGGTATCCACATCTCATTGTTCTCAACCAAACACAATTGAATATGAAATGGCCATGGAATGGAGATTGCTGCAGGAAAATTTTCAAGTTTCATCAAGTGAATTATTCAAGGTCAAATGTGGCTTCTCCTATATCTAAGCACCATGTGATGATAGATTCTGTTTTTATTGTCCAAGGCTGATATTTGATGTCTAATGAACAGCAACAAAGATCGGAGTTGAGCAGGCTGTGGAGCAACTTAAAGACTAAGTACTAGCAGCTCTAGGTATTCTTCTACATTATTTAACCTGTTGTTGCAAAGTGGTTTTAGTTTTTTCACGTTAAGATTGTTGTCAAACAATTTTAGTTATGGAACTCATTCCTTACTTTTTGCAAGAAGGATTGTCATGCTAATTCTATCCATTTTTCATGATATTGAATAAATAAATTCATATTTGTACTTTGGTGAAATGATGATTGTAGTCAATTCAATTGTTATTTACTTTGATGCTTAAATATAGCATTCTGGGTTATGCTGGATGGCGGAAAGTATGCTGACAAATAATTTAGGAGAATGAGAGAACTCAGTTAATGAGGGGACAGTAAATTATAGATGAGCAATTGAGGGATAGGCAGATAGTGCCAAGCTTAGGGAAAAAATTAGCAATTGAGAGATAACTCTATCCTGTGGATAGATTCTGGCAAAATAGTACTGAACTTAGGAAAAATTCTTGATCTTTGAGGTAGGGATATCAATGGTGAGTGTGGTTGGTCAAAGTCGACGGGAGCAAAGAATGCCATCTATGAGTGGATGATGATACTAGAAATGAAACGCTTGGTTCTTTTAACTTTGATAACACTTGATGAGGTAATAATTTAGAAGGAACATAAGAATGAGATCCGATAAAAAAGAGTAATCATAAATGAACATTAAGGGATATGGCCAGAAAGGGTCCATCAACAAAGCTGACTTAGAGTGAGGAAACTTCTATGTTTTGTAGACTAATGGTAACTGGTAAGAAATTATTCGTCTCATTTTTAACAAAAATTACAAAATATTATCTAAAATTATTAAAAAAATTCCAAGCATAGAAGCACCTGCATCAAATGCCATATGTTGTTAAAGCCTTCTTCTATGTATTCATTTTCAAGCTTTTAGAAGTAGATTGTCATATTTAGTTGTGATTTTTTGACGAAATAAAAAGCTCAGTTTTGATGTTAGAACTAGGTACCCTGTTGTTCCTTTTGTATCATGTTTATTATGAGTTCAACTTGTTGCTGTAATGAATGGATCAAGGTTCTAATTGATTCTCGACGAATCCTTTACATTTGGTTGATCTTTCTGTGTTGCTGTGTAGAGAAAAATATCATCCACAAAGCATACAATGTGATAACACATTTGTTTAGATGTATAAATATAAAGAGAATAATTAGCTTGATTTTGATGGAATATATTCATAAAATGGACATCTAACTTGTACGATTATGCATTTGGGGCCACAAACTGACTTATGTAAGCTGAAACCGGTTTCTTTTTAAGGTTCTTTCTAGGGACAAAACTTGTGAAAGTCCCTAAGAGTGTAACTAAAGTGAAATAAGATAAACCAAGTACACCTACAAATATTAAAATTTCATAATTAGATGAGGTAAAAGGCAGCAATTTTAGAAAGGGTGGACCATTTTAGCTTCTGTCTGACCTCTGGAACTTCTTATCAATTTTTTGTTTTCTCAAGGAGTTTGATCAAGTACCCATCTGATGCAAACCTACAAGGATAACTTGGGACAATAATGTTCATGTAGATCCTATTCTCTCTAGAATTTACTTACAATCATGGAAAAGATGAGTAAAGGGTAGCACACAACAAATTATCACACAATAAGGGCAGCATGAACCAAAAGTATTTGTATTCTGTTGAATTTAACAATCTATAGAATTAGAGAGCATACCTTGCAATGGAATTGGATTGACGATTATGGTAGTCACCTTCCAGATCAGAGTTCAATCACACGGTAGTAGAAAGAACCCTCCTCAGTTCACAGCCTAAATCCCTAACATTTTTCTTTGAGAAGATTCTCTCTTTCTATGTGTGTATCACAATGTAAGTATTATGTGTTGATTCGATTGTATAGGTAGTCCCCTATGGTATCCTATTTTGAACATTTGTGTATTAGGAGTCTTAAATGAGTTTGTAACTCTCATTCTTATATGAATTAATAAGATAAGTGTTAGGAATTAAGTTTTTAACTCTCATACTTATCTGAATTAATATGATAAACGTTAGTAACTGAGTTTGTAACTCTCATACTTATTTATTTCAATTAATATGATAAGAGTTAGGAATTGAGTTTATAACTCACATGCTTATCTCAATTAATAAAATAAGTGTTAGAAAAGTCGTTATGATAGAGTTCTAATTTAAATAGAATTCCTTATTTGGGTGAGGCTCGCCCCCTTAGGAGGTGTACCCCTAAGTAATCAGCCAATACATTGAATAGAAAAGTTGATAGCAATGAAGCGACCAGCTTGTTTGTGTAGGAAATAAAAATAATAAGACTTTAACCTTAATAGGGAAACTTGATTTATTGAGATTGAAATATAAAAACATACTCAGTAGACTAACTCTACTGAAAATAAGAATAAACTCGAAAAGGAAACAAACTAAGATTCCAAAGGGGAATGAACTAGAAAAGTATTCGTCATAAATTTTCTGTAGAGGAAAAATTCGCTCTCATGTTCATATTTTCATGATCTCCAAAACTTCATTTATGCCATGCATACATTGCAATTCCAGTAATTCAAACTTGAGGCAATGCTGCCATTGCTTGAAGGTGGGATCATGATGAATGCGAGGAGGCACTTGAAGCATAAATCTATCATAAACCGACTGCTGAACAAGTTGGTATAGCATTGGAGGTGGAAAGACATAAAGAGGATTTCCATAGTCTTGGTGAACAGGGGCTGTGTAAGATTCCCCCAAATGGTTAATTTCTCCCTAATACCTATTAGGGCATCCAGTATATTAGTAGACCTATAATAACATAATGAGGATTACCATAGTCTTGGTGAACGAGGGATGTGTAAGATCCTCTAAATAGTTAGTTTCACATTTAATACTTGATGGGGCAAAATCTAGTATACTATTCTCTCTATTCTCAGAAATCCTATTCTCTGTAGAATTTACACAAAATCTCAGAGAAGATGAGTAAAAGGTGGCACACAGCAAATTAGCATACAGCAAGGATAGCATGAAGCAAAAGTAATTGTATTCAATAGCAAAGTTAATGGCAATGTGGCCTACAAGCTTGTACTAATATAAGACATTGAATTATGACTTAGGCCTACACTAGGAAAAGAAAACATAATGAGGAAACTAGGACTATAAGACTAAAATATAAAAACATACTTAAAATAGACTAACTCAACTCAAAATAAGAAAAACTCTAATTGGAAACAAACTTACATTCCAATAGGCAATGAATAGGAAAGTATCCGTCATCAATCCATAACAAGCCAAATTTGAGATGTTGTGGCTGGTAGTCAAAGTAAAAGGAGATTGTGATGATACAGATTCTAGTGAAGTACTGATAGGAGTTGTATGCAGCTAGGCTTACAGTATTTGCTCTTATTTTGTTGATATGGATGGTTTTTCTGTAGTTTTTAGAGGGCTTTCTTCTTCTTCTTCTTCTTTTTTATGAAGCGTTTGTGTAATTTATGTTATGAGAAGTATTGTTGATTAATTTCTGTTCACTGAATGTAATGGTTTGGTTCTGTTTTATTTTTAAGTTGGGTTTGGTTTTTAGTTATGAAATCTATTTCCGTGGTTTAAATTAAAGTGACCAAATGTGCTCACTCTTATGGCATTTATCGTCTCTTGTCCACAAATCATGTTTTCATTCATCCTTGTAGATGCTAGAGCAACAAGTATCAAAATTGTGTGTTAATTAAAGAAACAGGTTTGAAGTTGAGAATTGATTTTGCTTATTTGTCCTCTCATATTTTTTAAGAACAAAATGAGTCAACATTTCAATAGAATCATCATCACCGAGTTTGCACCAGCTTAAATGTAGAAGCCACACTTGCGATATATTTTAAGTTGTCCCACATAAGCTTTCATCTTGTCAATCTATGTCTATTTAATCAAAAAGCATTCTATTAGGGTCAAGGAAGAACACAAGTTACATCATTATAAGTATATGTAAATCGATGCGATATTCTGGATCTCAAAGTTAATAATTGGATAAAATTTTAAGCTGAAAACAGTTAATGAAGAAGAAGATGACATTTTATTTATAATGGAGCATATGTTTTCGTTAAAAATCTATTTGATAAACCATTTGGCCGTTGGGGTTGTGTTGTTTTTGTATCTAGTAGAAATAGTTGTATCTATTAAAACAAGATCAGAATTTTAATGATGTTCAAGATAAGGGAACATAAAGATTGAACTGGTAGGCATTAGAATTATGTTTGGTTTCTCGGTGGCAGTTGAATTTTGGTGGTGTATTTTGCGGTTGGGCTCTTATTATCTGTTACATAGATGAAGTTGGTTTTTTAATTTGCACACCCAGGTTCTATGGTTTAAATTCGTCCCATCATCAAAGGCTCAAGCGAGGAGTGGTGAACATGGATGTTCTTAAAGAAGAGGATCACCTCAAGGAATCGACTCGAAGGTTTGGTTTGGATTGTGGCGTACTGTAAACAAGAAGGTATCCATCCACTATCATTTTCGTATATTTTGGTGAAAGGTTTATAGTCTTTTGTTAATGAGGTGGAGCCATCCCTCTTACCCATGTTACACGTACAGTTTGTCATTTTTGCTCAGTCTTAAACTTTTGCTTGGAGAAGTGATTTTGGCCTTCCAGATCTCCTTTATCTTCTGTACTATACTCGCTCTTGTTACTTGTAACGAGCTAATGGATGCATGGTTTTAAATAGAGCTTTTCATTAGAAAAGCGGAGAATACTTTTGATATTACCATCAGACCGAGGGGCTTGGGACGGCCTGTTTCAATCACCCTGAGCCATTGGTGGCCATGCCCGGCTGTCTAGGCTGGAAGCAGCGGCCGCCTTTGATTGCCTTTGAATGCCCTTGAATTGATTGCCCTCAGACCAAGGTGTGACTTTGGATCTGACCGCCCTCAGGTCTTTCCGGCCACCTAAGGCCTAGGGTGGCCAAATGTGCCTGTCTTTAGCCTTGGGTGACCAGATTTGATTGCCGGCCTCGGCCAGGAGTGCCTATTTGGCCGCCCTTAGGAGCAAAGCTTCCTATCGGCCACCTGCTTATTTTATAAAAAAATATCAAATTTAACCTTCGAGGGTATTTTAAATAATTTATATATTTCTTCTTCTAGTAATTAAGTATAATTTTCCAATCATTTGGTAGCACAAAAAATATTTACCACTCTTTTGCAAAAAAATGTTTTAAAATATATAGATCATTTGGACTTACATTTTAAAAAAAGAATGTTGGTGGATCTAAAATAACCGTTGGTACTAATTTTTTAATATGAAAAATTTTACTACTCATTCGTAATTATAAAAACATTTTAACAGTTTTTACTTTTTTGGTACGAAAGCTCTAAAGGATAAAGAACACGCACGGGTCTGAGTCTCGAGCGGTGAAGGTCCTTGATGCCAAACATTTAATTAAAAAATACACAAAAGTCCCTTGGGAACCTTTAGCTTTCCTTTCTAATGACATCATGCCTGTCGTATACTAAGCATGTAAGAGGGAGCACCCAATAATGTCCAGTTCTACTGTAAATGGTATATAATACTCCATCCAGCATGCATATGACCAATGAAAATGTTGACATTATATGATTAAGAAGCAAGAAGGGACGTTGAGACATTTGGAATATCGAAGCCAGGAATATGCGAGAACTGAGAACAATACCGCGCAAGTGAGAATGGGAAAGAAGCTAGACATGCTTCATTACTTGCCACAAAAGTGGAGCTAAATTTGAAGCTAAAATGGTACTGCTTTTTATCTTGTATCGCATTTCAATGTGCTTTGCTTAAACAACCATTTCCATGGTGTGATTTGCGAGAAGGCTTACAGTCAAATGAAAGCATGCTGCCTAAGCAAGAGTATTAATCAGCTTGCCGATATAATATAAGCAAAAGCTGCTATTCAATTCGTGCATCCTAATCTCTTGACATGTATGTTTTGTTCAAATGTTTCTGATAAATAACAGTTCTACTACACATGCATGTGGAATATTACCCAACATATTTCTTCATACATATATTGAGCATTGGCTAAAGAATGGGTAGCATGATATAAAACATGATAGCATAAAGTTGCATCGAGTCTGTAAGTGAACACGCCACAATGTACCATGCATCTTGATTTCCACATTGTGATTAGAAAAAGATGACCCTTCATAGACATGTTATTCATACAAGGTTTAAGATTAGTACATTGAAGTTGTCAAAAGAGAAGAAAAAATTGTTGCTGGCTACTACAAATTAGTTGTCATCTCCTAGAACAGAAAAAAGGCTTTGGTCTAGACATTGACCCAGAAGAATTGGGTACCCAATGAACCAAAGATACAACAAAATAAGATTAGATAAATGGCAGCTGTTAAAGTTGTGGATCAGAACCAAGTTTATTATTTTTTTAAAATATGGTATTGGACTGGCTCCTCGATTGATCACTACTCTCTTCAAATTCACTGCTAATTTTAATTTATGCCCAATTTTCTAATCAGATTTTTTTTGTTTAAGTATTTTTTTAAATCATAATATTTTAACCGATACCTTAAACAAATTAATTTTACATTCAATATTCAGTGGAGTAAGATCTAATATCTATACTTATTAATAAAAAATGAATTCAATACTCATATGTGAGTAAAAGTAGCAGATCTAACCAACCAAATACAATAAAAATATAAAAATAAAATAAAAATGCCTTCCACATCAAAGAGTCACAAATTCAATTTCTCTAACCTCAATTTCTAATTTCATACTAACATGAGTCAAATCACTTGCCTTGAAAGAAAAACTATTGCAGAGGGTTATGAGTTTGAATAATACAAACCTCAATTTTTAACTTCTTATTAATAAGAGTGAGTTTATTTGCCTTAAAAAATAATAAATAAAATAAAATAAATTATATTATTATAATTTATGTTCTCATTTTATTTGGATATATGTTTAAAGTTAATGAGAGTTTATATCTAAAATATTAAATTTTATAGTCTATTTTATTATTTAATAAAAATTTATATATAAAATTAAAATTTTATCTCTAGTATAAGTTGTGCAAGACATGAAATTTTATCTAATAAGGATGTACTTATAAATTTTTAAGTTAACTTATTATTTATAATTTAGCCCAATCTGTTTGCACTGCAATCAAAATGTTGTAAATAGTATTGAAACCAACCTAAAATAATATTAGAAGGTGGACTAGACTAAATTGAATCCCACGTTGAAGAAAAAATTCAGTGATGAAAATTGTTAATTAAACTGTAATATTCCCAATCATATATTTAAGTTAATTAATCAATGTTAGAAGAGATAATTACGTCCGTTAATTCAAGTTTAGGCCACAGAATAGTTATTATATTAATAAAATAAATATATTTAATATTTAATAAAATATTTTATTTGTAATTTTAAACGTAGATCCGACCAATCGCTTGATCTAAATATGCCATGCATCGGCTCTATTCTAAACTTTCATCAAACCACTGGTGGTGGTAGGTTCTGAAATTCAGACCCTAAAGGCTTCGTATATTTTGGAAAAAAACTCCTCCACAAGACAATTCTGGTGCTCCTTGTCGAAACTAGAGACATGCCCTGCAGCAGAAAGATGGCGGATAAAGGAAAGAGGAAAGAGGGAAAGGGACGGAGAAAGCTCGTCGTATGGGGTACCCGCCGGGTATCTCGCGGGTGCCTACTTCACATGAGAGGCCAAACAAAAGCAAAGGTCTAAAAAGGCTCAACTCAAACACTAATGTGCAGTCCTTTCACTGCTCCAAACAATCCTTCCTATTTTTTCCTTGATTTGTTGCTAATCAATATTGGGTCTAATCAATATTTTCGTGTGATTAGATTAGACATCATTTGATGCATCCATGAACAATACAATACAAAGCAGCCATTGATTCCCAATGCTGGTGGGGTCAAATCACACCTGACCGTGAAAAAGGGCTGCTGCAACACACAGAAAAATAAAGGGCAAGGAAAAGATGTTTTTGGTTACATGGGAAGGTCTGGATTCCCACAAATAACACAACAATGAGTCGGCCAAGCAGAGCTGCCTTGACATACATAGTGTAGCCACGGGAGTGTCTCTAACGGCGGTAGTAGGAAAAGGGTTAGCTGCAAAAAGCGGCGGTATGGCAAGGGCCGAGCAAAATATGGTAGTTTATAGAGGTAGCAGTGGTGTTGTCGGGGTGGAGGTGAACCAGTGCGACTGCTGAGCAGACAGCATGCGCCAAGTACATCCAAAGAGCAGGTCACACTGCCTCCGTTGGCTATCAGCTCTTCTCTTCTCTTCCCCAGATCCAATCCCACCCCATCCCCACTCTCAATTGATCTGAAAGAATTTTCTGATGTTGGGTCTGGAAGATGCCACACATTGACCTCGGTTCCCCCACTCGCTTTAAATGCCTCACCTCCCATATGTCACTCCCCTCTTGCAAGCTTAAATCTTGCCAGCTAGCCAGCTGCTTCCTTGGACGTCAATATTGAGGGGTGATCATCCTATAATTGAGAGGCTTTATGAGTATATATTGAGAGTGGAATTTCATGTGTTGGATGTGCGTGTGAAAGGGAGTTTGGTGGAGGAGAGTACTATTAGTTGAAGAAAAGGTGATATCTCTTTTTTCCGGCAAGACGGGTCTGCCTCCATGGATGCTTGGCCTCGGCGCAGATCGGTTGCAGGAAGACATGAACCGATTATTGGCCCTCCTCTTCCATCAGGTCTTATGTATATCCTCTATGTTCTTTGTTAACTCATTTGATCAATATATGCATGATGGTAACATTCTTGTTCACACATATATGTACGATGGCAAAGTGAAACTAATTGGAGATCAATGTTTTTGGTGATCTCGCAGGGAGTGTTGGATGAGCAGTTCTTACAGCTTCAACAGTTGCAAGACGAGACCTCCCCCAATTTCGTTATTGAGGTCGTCACTATATATTTTCGAGAATCCGAAAAGCTCCTTAGAAACCTTAGAAGTCTCTTGTATGTAACTATTTTGATAATGTGACACTTCATATACTTCATAACACTCTAAAAGATCTTATAACTTAAACATAGTTAATAGCTTTTCAATGTAAAACAATTGCAGAATGGACGGAGATTTCTCTGATAATAAGAAGATGGGAATTCATATCAACCAGTTCATGGGCAGCAGCTCAAGCATTGGGGCCAAACGAGTTGGAAACATTTGTCTCGCATTTCGGGCTGCTTTAGAACAAAACAATAGATCTGGGTATGTTCATATATGCTCCCTTACCTCAACAATATTACAAATCATTTCAATGTAAATAATAATCATTCATGCGATGAAATATCACCCCTTATATATATATATAATATTGAAGTATATGTTAATAAAGGTAAATAGATCAATATTATGTGATTATGTGGATGTGTATATATCTTAGGTGTTTGCGTTCAATGGAGGTGCTAGAACATGAATACTGCTACTTGAAGAACAGACTGCATGAAATGTTCCAGGTTACTATATTCATTCAAACTCCCTTACCACTTCCAATCTCTTCTTCTCTCCACCAAGTCAGAGGCACAGGGATCACATTTAAACAGCTTGCATGATTCATCAAACTTGCAGATGGAGCAGCAGCGAGTGATGGCAGCTCGGGCCAGATACCGGCTCTTGCAGTGAAAGGCCTACCTTGGAGAAAGCTTAGTCTTCACATGCATATACATATATATCGTCGATAGAATCTGATATTGGGTTCGATCAAAAGCTGTGCATGGTGCAGAGATATGAATGCAAAGGACTAGTAGTAGTACTCTTGGACTAAGCTATATATGATTATATCAGATGTTTTCTAGTATCAATATTTGCTTTCCTGTGATTCTCTCATGCTCTTCTGATCCATGTATGAAACCGTACTTTCGAAGTTTGTACCGCCTATCCATTTTGACATTAAGGCTTGTTTTGAATATATTGCACGTTATATTGAGCTCTTCAGTTTTATATATTAATCTTCTTCTTCTTCTTCTTCGTTCTGGACCTCATGTAATAAATGGGATCTAGAGTTGTGTATCTTAATTACCGACTCTGAGGTGTGTGCAGCGTCTGTGGCGCTCAAACCACATGTCAGTCAGCTTTCCGGCGAGCCAAGTTGCACAAAACGATTAATGTTGGGTAAAATTGGCTCTTGTATTTACTAGTGTAAAGAAATATATTAAAGCTGAATTTACCATTTGAGCAATGAAAAGGGGGAAAATAGAAGAAACAACGCATCGAATGTCAAATAGTGCAACACAGACACAGACATTAAGAGCTTAAATGCAAAAGCAGAAACATATATGCAAAGAGGAGCTGGTAAATTAAACAAGGAAATATAATAAGCAAGCAAGAGTACAAGGGGCACAATTATACAACTGCACAATGCATTAACGGCCTAAATAAAAACCACAGACAAGTTATAATTTAATTTTTGAGGAATTTACGATTATGGATGTTTATTTAATTTTACGACAAAAAATATTATAAAAACGTGAAGAAAATATTATGCGAATAAGTAATTTGTAGTGATGAATTTGAACCTTTTGGACAAAATTAACTTGTTGTAAAATCGTGAACATGGCATTATTGTATGAAAATATTCTACAAAATTTATACGTAAAGGAGCCATTTAATTCTAAGAAGTATACATACTACAAGAAAATAAGACATCGATAACAACAAAATCTGTCACCGATAAAAAAGAAATTTGAAAGAAATTTTAGTGTTTCTTTGACAAATTTAGAGCTTCGGTGGCAAATTTGTGGTCAATAATTCCATGTTTACTTGTAGTATACGTATTTGGAGAAATGCATGCTGAATTGAATGGGTAGATTTAATTTAGTACGTAGGAGTTGTATACAGCAAATAAGAGCAGAAAGTGGAGAAGAGCAACGATAGTGAAGGAGTTAAAACTTATTAGCTGGAGTTGTACCTTCGGCTGCCGAAAGATGAAGGAGTTAAAACTTATCAGCTGGAATTGTACCTTCGGCTGCCCAAAGATGCTTCTCTTAGTGACTTACTATTCACCTTTATTTGTTATTATTCACACCCAATGTATATTTTTTGGACAAGGCATTTATATACTGTTATTTGCTGTTACCAAATTATTAAATAGTTGAAGAGTTTTTTACCCGAAAAATAAAGGAGGGTTTTTTTAATGACATTGTGGTGAAAAAATTACTACTAATTACTAAAAAGAGAACATTTTTTTAAAGATACAATAAGTGTTTTTAAAAATAAAACTGGTTACTAGCACTGCCCATATCCGTGGCGTAGTCTATGCCACACCAAGGCTAGGGTGGATCTGGCCGCCTTTGGGCTAGGGTGGCCTGATATGGCTGCCCGAGGCATCCGGTCAAGGCTTAGCAAATGGCCACCCCTTCTTATAATTTTTTTAAGAGCTTTTAAAATTTATTTTAATTTTTAAGTGATGATATTTTAGATAATTTATATTTTATCCATTAGTAATTAGGCCTATTTTTTAACCATGATAATATCAAAAAATATTCACCTATTTCCAATAAAAAACCCTAAATTAAACAAACTATCTATGTGGACGTATTAGATTGATGACAACAACATGGTAGTATCAAAAAGTTTTTTGAAATCTCCTCTCCCCAACCAATGAAATCTCATTGGCGGCAATGACCGTAATCAAAGTCTTATTGGTTACAAAAATTTAAGAAAGTATTGTCTAGAATTAAAAAGTTATTTAAAAGGGGTGATTTTTTCTCGTCTCATTGATGGTTATACCACCTAAATCTCCCCGGAAAAGTAGATTTTCACTTGGAAAATTTAAGGTATGTTACAATTTGGTATGCCACATTTACAACACAGCTTGTAGCTTAGCTAAATAGTATATTGCCACTGTTCCTAAATTTATTAATATTTCTAAATTTGTATTGGTACTTATGATAAAAATAGATGTGGTTGCAAAAATCGGCTGATTCCAAATTAAATCAGCCGATTTAAATCGGATCAGAAGGATTCTCGTTTCAAGAAAGCATGTGAATTGGTCATAGTTAAAATTAATTCGTGAATTGGACTGATTTGAGCCGATTCCACCCAATTTTGAGCTAATATATGAATTGATTTGGGAGGGCGGTGGGGGAAGGACAACTGGCGCGGGCGAGCGACGACGGGGGGCGGGGTGGTGACGAGGGTGGGCGGTGATGGTAGGGGTGGTGAAGATGATTCGAAGGGCGAAGGAGGGGTGGAGCCTATTCGGGAGGGCAAGGGTGAGCGGCAAGCGCAGTGACAAGGGAGGGGGGGGGGGGTGTTCGAAGGGTGAAGGAGGGGTAGAGCCGATTTAGGATGGCGAGGGCGAGCGGGGGGCAGGGGTGGGTGTGACAGTGACGGTGAGGCTGGGAGGGGCGGACTGGGCCAAGGGATGGGGTAGCGGGTGGATTAGGTGGGCCAAGCAGGGGGTGAAGGGGAGAATTGGGAGAAAAATGGTAGGTGGCATTATTATAATTAAAAATTAACTCAACTCCAGCACTAATAAAAAATAATAACTAACTTTAAATAATTTAAATTTTTTTAAAATACTATAAAATATAATTACACATAATAACATTAAAATTATATATTCTATATTAATAATCCATCGATTTTAACCGATTCTTATTCAATTTTTGATAAATCGATCCGATTTAATAACTTATTTCTAATCTAATTTAACGTCTGATTCCGATTCTTGTAACTATGAATATATATATATATATATATATATATATATACACACACACACCGATAGGATTATGAATTCGATTAGGTTTTGGCAAGAGTCTAAACATATCATAACTGGTGACAGATCGTCCAATTAATTTTCTAAATGTACAGTTATATATGTTTTTACACACAAAGGACGGAAAATCAACAATAACACACATGAAAGCTAATATTTGACCCGGCATTTTTCTGGGCGATCTCCTCGATAAAGAGAAATCTTCAAGCAGGACAATTGAACAAACATGATAGAACTTTTCTTGCACGTTCGTCACAAAGCCATTGAATGAAGATAACACAAGAAAAGAAAATCAAAGGAGTCCAGCTAAACATCACAGCTCCCCAAAACGCTCATTATTATTAAGTAATCAAGCCGATTAGTTGTTTATAGATGGCATCTTCCGGACGGTGTATGGATAGTACTCCTTGCCATTGTCAATTCTAGTTGTCTGACCACCGGCTTCCAGCACCAACGAGGTAAAAGCCAAAGCAGCGCCAGCAAAAATTGCTGTCGAAATGCACCTCCCTTAGAAATTGCATAATGTAAATTAGCTAATGTAAATGGAGGAATATATTCCTCCGTTTTAAATATGTTCCTCCTAAGTTTCAAAGTTAAATATCGAGGGCATTCCATTCAATGCCTTATTCAGTCGGAGACTGTTCTGAGCTAGCCATTTGAGTGATTTCATCTTCTTCTTCTCACACCTTATCCCAAAAAGGGAAGTGGAACAGATGCCCCTTTTTGACCGGAAATGTTGGTGTAGAATTGTCGACAAGCTCCCTGATATAATTATATTCAGATGGAATGTGCTGTGCCTCAACCAACAGGAATCTAATCCCCAATTTCATTTAAACATAGCGCGCCACCTCCCCCAACCCAAAATGTTAAACTTCTAGGCAGAATCTACTTTTTAACTAAAAAATAATGGCAACATCATTCTCAACTCACAAACAAGAGATGCTAAAACAAGATACAATGCATAGCCCCCACCCAAACCCAAAATGTTAAACTTCTAGGTAGAATCTACTTTTTGGCTAAAAAGTAATGGCAATTTCATTCTCAACATACAATGGTGGAAAAGAGATAATTTAGTCGAAGTAAGGAACATGATATATATATATATATATATATATATATATTATATATATATATTTATATATATATGAGTTTACTGTGCTACAGCCATCCAGTCGTTGGATTCAATCAAACGGTTGGATGGAAAAAATAAAAAAGATGGGGCGGCGTCGCCGTGGCCGGCGGCCGACGCGTCGCCACCACCCAGGTCGAGGCGACGCCACCCCCTGCCTCGCCTGTCGCCGCCACCGGCCGACCGGGCAGCGACCCCCTCCCCACCACAGGCGGCGACGGGGTGGCAGAGCTAGCCGCCCCGCCTCTTCCCCTACCGGCCCACCGTCGGGCGACACCACCCTTACCCCGTCGGGGCCGCTGCCCCGTTGCCGCGCCCCCTCCCGAAACTGGGGTTGGCTGCAGCGATGCACCCCGGCGGCCCACCTCCCCGCCCCGCCCCTCCCCACCGCAGCTCCCACCCCTGCGGCAACGGGCGCCCAGCCGCGCCACGCCCCCCCCCAGTCTCCCCTGCCCGACACCGTGTTGCAGCCCCCTCGGCCCCCGCCTCGCCACCCCGCTCCACCGTCGCTGTTGCGGCGGTGCCGGCGGCCCCCCTCTCATTTTTTTTTTATCTTGGCCATCCAACGGCCAAGATCAAACTGCAGCTGCCTGTGCTACAGTATAAAAAACTTATTTTCATATACATATATATATATATGTTTAGAACAAATTCTACTTGGAGCGATTTGATATCTCATTATCTCATTGAAAGGTTATAGGAGCTACACCGATCGGATAAGGAGACGCATACATTGTGAGATGGGTCGGCCGATATGAACGATTGCCGGCTGCATCAGTTTTGGAGTTCGCTGGCGGAGGGAGACTGCTGCATGTCGGACTGCCCGGGACATGGTTCGGACCATCCGTTTTCATCCTCTTCATCATCTGCGTCCATAACCAAGATTCCCAACGATCGTATTTTTAAGGGTTTTTTCAGAAAGAAATTTTAAATTGCCACCGGCACTGTTTACTTATTGTTTGATGATAAGTATGCTAATATTTACAATCGTATACCTCACAACTAAATCAAGCAATTACTTTTAATATTTTGTATTCTTTTGATCCTAATTAAGTGACAAGATTTAGGTTAAGTATTTTTGAATATTAACAAAAATCAAATTAAGTATTACTCCTTGATAAGTTTAGGATGGTAAATAGTCATTTAATTTATCGATTTATCAAGTATTTCAAATAAAATTGAACAAAAGTAATGGAAAATTTAATTAATTTAATTGAATCGACTTTAAATAAAAATTATAAAATTAATTTCTTCTTCAACATTAATCTTAAAACTATTAATCTTTAAAGTATCATTTTGATGAATTTATTTAATTTAGATTATTTATTTACTTATTTTCTGACTTATAATACTAGATTACTACTAGGATGCACGAATCGGCCGATTCCGTGCGGAATCGGCCGATTTAAATCGGATCGGCGTCGCGCCGATCCGATTTCAGGGCCGACTCGATTGGCCCCGAATCGGGCCATAAATCGGCGATTTTCAGCCGATTCGACCGATTTAACTCGGAATTGGAATCGGCCGATTTAAATCGGAATCAGTTTTTTTAAGAAACTACCAAAATACCCTAGGTATGATTTTAATTAAATTATTTAAGCATGGGTAAAATGGTAATTTAGATTTTAAAAACCTAAAATCAAACCCGGTCCCCCCACGCCGCCGCCGCTCGTCTGCCCACCGCCGCCCCGTTTCCACCCTCCGTCGTGTGTTCCCGACTCCGGGCTCGCCGTCGACCTCGCAACGTCGCCGCCGACGTGTGGCCGGACCGAATCGGGCTGTGACGCACGACTCGCCGCCGGCTCCGGGCCGCCGACTGTTCGTCCGACCAGGCTGCCGACATCCTCTGGCATCGCCGCCGACCAGGTCAGCGGCAGCAGCGGCGGCAAGGGGTAAAGAGTGGCATTCTCGTAATTAAAAGTTGACTCGAGTCTAACTCGAGTTAAAAATAATAATTAATTCTAAATAATTTTAAAAAATCTTAAAAATATTTAAAATATCTATAAACTATAATACACAGAATAATATCAAAATAACATCAATACCCAATTTTAATATATTTATATTATAAATTATCAAATTATTATATATGACCGATTAAATTAATTTGGACCGAATTCAACTGAACCGATTTTTGGCCGATTCAGACCGATTCCGATTCCGACTCCTCCCTGTAAAACCGATTCCGATTCCGATTCGATTCATGCAACCATGGATTACTATAATTTGGATGTTTGAAATATTTTATATTTTGTGAGTGAGAAAATATTTTAGGTAATTGTAATTTTTAACCGAATTAATATTATTTTGTTAGCGGCCAATTTACTATTGTTATATTTACAATATAAAACAGTAAAATGGTAAAATAGTAAAAAATTGATTACGACGTGAACTAAGTTACCGTAAAACATTTTAAAATAATAAATAGTTACAAACGGCTCCCTTTCAATTTAGCCGCGGTCTAGCGTGCCGGCTGTCCGTGATCGAACAGTCAGCCCGAGTTCTGTTCATTTGTTTATTTATTTATTAATGCAATGGAAGCAGACCACCTCCGGCGACGACGACGGCTTTCATCCTTTTGGACGGCATTCGCTCGCTCTCAGGTTCTTCATTTCTTTCTTCCTTCTTCAATCCCTTTTGTTTGTTTTTTTTCTCATTCGAATTTTTTCTGTTGAAATGTTTGTTGTCAAAGGGTTGGATGTGTTTGTTTGTTGATACACGGAGATGTAAACGGAGGCTGTCAATCGTTGTTCAATGGATATGATTCTTCTATTCTCTGTGTTTCTTCGATGGTGAAATTAGATGACCCCCTCCCCTCCAAAAAAAGTCAAAATGAGTTTTATTTTTATTTTTATTGATATGTAGAAAGGGGTGGGTGGGTAGTTTTGTATTCCAGATGCTGATTTTGACATTTTTTCCCATGATCTCATATTCCTTTTTTCTTACCCTTTCTTTCTCCATTGACATTTGTCTGTGTTTGCTGAGTAAATGGTAGATTGGATTGAAGTGGGAGATATTGTGGCTTGGTTGGAATTTGTGATGCTTGTGCTACTTTTATGTTGCCTTGGTTCATCATGAAGGAAGGGTAGAATGGAGAGATGGGGGCTCGTCGCCCGCACGATCATTTGGGATCCAGTGGATGATGACGATGTTTTTGTTCTGGCGTGATATTCTGAAAAGTGGATGTGAGAGGGGAAAAATTGACAAACTTTTGACAATGCGAAAAGTGGATGTGATTACAATTCTCGTGCTATATTTATTTATGAAGTTTAAATTGTTCGGCTTGCAGTTAACAATTTGGATTAAAGTCAAGTCATCTCAACATTATCATAATTTGGGTAACCTGAAGCGAATATGATTGTTCCTCAATTTTCATGGGAGTTTGCTTATTTTTATTCATGTAAACACTCTTCTACTACAAGTGCTTTATGTCGGAATTTGTACAGTTCTTACTACTTCTTTGTGTTGATGTGGTTTATCATAAAATGGAAAGGAGAAATAGCATCAATGTTTCCATACAACTATTTGGGATTCGGTTAACAATGACGACTGATGGGATGATGTTGCAATCACCTTCTTGTGCTCTATGTTTTATGGTATCTAATTTGCTTAGCTTGCTTGTTGTCAGTATGGGCTCAAGATCAAGCTGTCTGTACTTTACTTTCAAACTTATGTATCCAACAGTTAATCTGATTGTTCCTCAATTTTCCACAGGAGGTTAGGTTTTGTTTATGTCAACTTTTCTACCAGTATAAATACTACCGGTCTTATTTATTATAATATTGTTCTCACAATTTGGATTTGCAATAGAGTTCTCCTGTTTGGAAATCTTTTGGAAATCATGGGGATATGATTAGAAATTGTATTGTTGAATTTAAACCTCACGAATTTGTTTCTATTTTGATTGTAGGATGGCAGGGAAGAACTACCTTTTACCCCAGAGAGAAACTTATTGAGAAGCAGAAATTTCTTCCAAAGCGTGTCTAAGCATACTTACTTGAAGGGACCATTTGACAAAATCACCTCTGTGGTCATTCCTGTGGCTTTTGCTGCTGCTTCTTGTTATATGATTGTGAGTATTTTTTTTTAAAAAAACCTTTTTGTTTATTAATGCATTACGAGCGGAACTGAAAAAATGTACTCGAAATTCTTTCTTACTGGTTTGAGTTTTCGTGCAGGGGGGAGGTATTTACAACATGTCTCATGGCATTGGCAAGCAGGA